>JAIUZE010066350.1:0-17489 GCA_022085475.1 Heliosperma pusillum
TCGCAACTCACATGTATATCTGTATGTATGCATGCTTTACTTTCGTATTACCTTATATGTACGTTTGATGTAATATGGCTGGGAGAACCCGGAGTTACTCCCCACTGACTGTGGCCTTCATGTTTTTCATGGATGAACAGGTTGCATGCTATGGATGACTTTTTGGATCTGATATTTTGGGGTTCGGGTGTGAGCTAGCGGGCGTTGTCCCTGGAAGTTCACCTCTAGACGATAGTAGCTAGTTTTGGTTAAACACTTGTTCTTTGCTAACATTTTAAGAGACCCCGTCTCTTTATTGTATATTCCGTACTTAGTTTGTATCATTTTGACATACCTCGTGTTATATATATCTTGCATGTTTAAAAGTTTTTTTTAAAATACCGTATTTCCGCATTATAATTCGCATGCTTGTATGTTTTATCTTTCCGCATTCGCGAGGGTTGTCACAGTATATCCACCATCCAAGCTTTTATGGAATTTAGACAAGATGACCATGAAATGTCATGGAACTTGTATACTTAAGATTATAAGATATAAAGCAATAACATTGTATTGATTGTTCATATGTGATAATCACATTTATCGTTTGAGTTTCTAAAACTCATTATTGTGCTTTGTTATATCCAGATAGGTTGTAGTGACAACTTTGAACCCTATTAAAGTGAACTGGATTAACATAGCATTGGTCCCTAGTTACTTACATGAGGTGACGTCTCAAAGTGACTGGAGTGTGATGCGATTGATGATAAGTTCAAGTGCCATAGAGTCATATGAGATGACTAGTCGATCACATAGACAGACTGTATGTGACACACTGTCGGGCAGTGACCGCTTATAGATTTCTGGGAATTCATAAAAAGTCTGGTCATGGCGAGAGCTACTATAATATTCTTTTTTAGTCAATTCTTTAGTCTAGAGACTATTCGCCCAAGTTGGCATAGTTTCTGATTGACTTTGATTTTTGCCCCAAGCCATTCTGTAAAAAGGGGTGAATGGACAATTATTGGGTCATAAAGGACTGTGAGTGAACGAAGGGAATAATGCGATAGGAATTGTCCAACCCCTTGTCAGGGTTATCCAATATCTCAAGGCCACTCGAGGAGTAGTAAGCTGGAAGTGCGTGGCCACACTCGGAAGGTATCTACGGTAGATAATTCCGGTCAGACAGTTACTCTCCAGATCGAGGAAACCACTCAAGATAAGATCACATGCAAGTACGACCTGCAAGACACCTTGCATTGAGTGGGAGATTTAAAATAGGACAAGAGAAATAGTGACGCACACTTGTTGCGAACAAGTGGGAGATTGTTGGATGAGTGAGTGTCCTCATTAATAGTGCGATCACTTAATTAAATCTCATTAACGAGAATAAAGAGGGATGATTAACATTATAATCAACTGATCCACATTAAACGGTAATGATTGGCATACTAGAGTTTGACATTACTGCCGTATGACGGTGGTGATCAGTTGATCCCTTGAGGTCACACTGAAAGGACGATTCCCTAATCATGAAAGTTAATTAATTGTGAAATGATACAGATAAATTAATCCCTTAAACAGAACAAGTTTACAAGTGAGAAATATATCTTATTTTAATATGATTAAAAAAGATTCAATAAATATAATTGTTATATTAGAATGCTTAATGTTTATGAAACATTTGAGATAAGCATGATTGGTTGATCATAATCACAATTAGTTGTGGATCATATCAACCAAATATGAGATGACCCATTTTATATATAAGTGATCATAAATTATTACTTAAAATGTTGAGTTTAGTTTATTTGACATGAAATTGTATTTAAATTAGTTAAATACATAATTATATTATGAGATAACATGTCACATGTCACATGTGTGACAAATGACAAAATCACATTTTATAAAATGGACTCCTTCTTAAGTGAAGAAACCGGCTTTGTGGGTGGTTGGGTAGGTTTAGGCTTTAAACATTATACTAATGATGATTAAACATAATGATTACTAAAGCATAATGCCTATAGCCACCCTATGATCTTGATAAGCCAAAAAGAAGAGGCATGCCCTCCCTTCCCAAGGGGGTGCCGACTTTGATGAAGGCTTTAAGAGGATGTTTTCCTCTTGGTTTGTAACATAACATCTCATAAGAAAACACTTACATTATCTCACTAGAAATCACAACAATATACTTAGAAACTTTAGAAGTTTCATACAACTTGTGTTGGAGTATAAACACCATATTACTAGAGTAGTAAGTGGAGTGTTGTATACTTGTTTTTAAGAGTACTTAACTATTGTACTAGTAAATCAATAGTTAAGTGATTTAAGGGTAAGTCTAGGTGCAACAAAAGGAGAGTTCCTATACTTGGAGCTTTTGGAAATTCATCCTATATCATCTAGCTCAAGAACAAGTACAAGAAGGTGTCTTGTACTTGTGCCCAATACCCAATTGAAACTCAATGTGAGGAACATTTTTCTTTCGCTATTTCAATTTAATTTGTAAGCATGTAACTAGATCTTGTAACTAATTAAAGAGTGAATTTGTTTTACTTAAGAAATGTCTTAAGTGTAGGTATATGAACCTAACAATTGGTATCAGAGCATATGATGTTGCATGGAATCGGTTTTATAAGTTTTTACGAGTTATAGTAACAAAATAAAACTAGAACTCCTCTTCAATGACATCACAATCACACCACACATCCGAATACAAACCATCATGGCACAACCACATCATAGTCCATATTGATCAATCATATTCACATAAACCGAGTAGGATTAACCTACCTTTTGCAAATCACTCAAAAGCATCTACTAGCAAGCCTAGAACTCCTCTTCAATGACATCACCACCTACAATAGCATAATAATAGTAATTACTACTAATTTCTATTAATCAAATCCCATTAAGACTAATTAGCCCCTTATTAACACTAATCCCCCAATTCTCACATTAATTGGGTCGAAACATACATTCTAGGTCAAGTCCTTTTTATTTTCAACACCCTAAGCAATAAATAACAAAATATATAATTATATTTTTCCCAAATTCTTAGTCAAGTAACAACCTTTTTAACAACTAGTGTCAAATCCCTCAATTAGATCCTATAACCAATAATCTAGTTTAAGATAAGTATATATAAAGATTCAATCTTTACAACATATGAAGGACTAAGAATATTAATCTCTTCTTAATGAACAATTAAAATACTAATCATAAACAAATTACTCAAGATTACCCATACCGTAACTTAATAAAGTGATAGTAATAATTCAAGAGGTCTAATAGAATTTATAATACTCCTGATTGTCTAGTACTCGTCGAGTAGGGGGCACTCGACCGAGTAGGGTCTGTACTCGCCCGAGTAGAGTCCGAGTGGCGTCTGTACTCGCCCGAGTAGAGTCCATTCGGCCGAATAGTCGATGGTGTCAGTTAGGCAACCTTTTGCCTAGGCGGTAGTTGGCCGAGTGTAGTGTGCACTCGACCAAGTGCAATGTACTCGATCGAGTGTTTTGTGCACTCGACCGAGTGTATCGGTGTAATAGGTTTTTCGAGTGGTTTTGAATTAAGACAATTAAGGAGGTATAAAATATTTCCGTCAGTTTCTAATCATTATTAAACCTTAAAAACTCTCTTAAATTCTCTGTAAACCTCTCCTAATCATCTTAGTTCATCTCAAGGCTTGGATTGTTGTTGCTAGTACGTCGGAATCGTTCTTTGCATTGATCTTGTCATAAGTATCTCTTCTTTGAATTTATTTGGGTATTGTTGAGTAGTATTTTGAAACCCTAATCAGTTTTAGGGATGAGATTAGATTATTTATGGAACTAGGTTATTAATTGTTGATAGGAGGAAACTTCGTAGAGGTAGGGTTTCCCTACTCGGTACCTTTGTATATTGATTGATGTTATTGTTGTTGGATACTATGATGATTGTGATGATGATTGTACACCCCCATCTACCAAATAGCCTTATAAGGCCTCATTAGTACATAAGGATGCTACCACGTCGGTTGCCCGATGTAGTACATATCAAATAGACCATAAAAGAACATACTTATTAAATCAAATGTTTAAATCAAAGTTACACCATTCCAAATCCAGACGGCATACCGTCCAAAACAATAATCTAACTATAAAGTAAAGATAAATAATGTGATGTTTATGACACTAATAAAGCGGAAGCTATGACTCTATAGCAGCGATCACATCACCTCCCAACACGAGCTCATCGAATTACCTGCTGATTACCTGCTCACCATTCCCCAAAGGATCACATAAGTTTTAGAAAATAATACGGGGTCAGTACAGCATAAACCGATCAATGTACGAGACAACAAAGTATACATCAAAGTAATAGAAACCGGAGGCCCACCGCAGCGGTCACCTCAACAGCAACATGCTACCACCCTGATTTACAAACCACCTATTGATTCCAGACCACAACAGTGGACATCGAAATTCCATCTCACCGCAGTGAGATTCCCGAAACATTAATGTGCACATCCCCCTTGCAGCGGGAGAGCTACGAGAGGCGAACCCGGGGTGTTGTCGGTCTCCCACCGGACCACTCCAAATTCCAAACCTTCTCCATCATTATCACAATAGTAACCATCATAAAAAACAACAACAATCACAACATCACAGTAACAATCTCATCACATTTATTAACATATAAGGCACTGAGTAGGAAAATCTTACCTTTTAGCAAATCCGCAAGAAGCACAAGCAATCAAATCATAAATCCTCTTCTACAAAGTTTCCCCCTAAACATACAAGGATTTTACAATCAATCACTAACCATCTTCCCTTTTCCCCCAATTCAATTAGGGTTACATAATTCATAATAATCATTAATATCAATAAATCATAAGGATGAATCACTTACCAAATCCAATCAACAAGTAAGACAAGACAGAATCGATCTGGGTTGGAATGGTTAAAGATGCTTGAGAGGTTTATAGAGAGTTTAGAAGGTTTAGGTTTGATAATGAATAGTAAACTGATGAAATCAAGCGTTAATACCTATTAATAATCTTTAATCAAACCGTCCAAAATAATCTCCCATACCGGTGCACTCGGTCGAGTGCAAGAAGGACTCGGTCGAGTACACCACACTCAGTCGAGTGCACACTACACTCCGCCGAGTGACAACTAGGCAGAAGGCTACCTAACTGACACACCAACCTCACTCGGCCGAATTTACACTACTCGGCCGAGTACACAACCCACTTGGTCGAGTGACCCTTACTCGACCGAGTACGAGGTACTCAGAAATACAGAATATTACAGTCTTCCCTCCTTAAGAATGAACTTCATCCTCGAAGTTCACAACTCATACTCCTACCTCAAAATACAACACAAGGCAACAACATACACACCAAACCAAACTTTATGACCTCTAATCAAACTCCCAACATCCCATACAAAAGGACTCTACCAATCAGATACAAACTCGGAACAAACCAACACCAAGTCTCCATCGGACACACTAAGACCAATAATAAAGCAAAAGTCTTAATAAACTAATACGAACTATTACACTCTTCCCTCCTTAAAAATGAATTTCGTCGTCCCCGAAGTTCAAACCCTCATTACAAACAAAAGAACCCAAGAATTCAAGCTAACACTAGCATCATCATATACTAAAGGTACCCTCAAAACCCGCCACAATCCGATACAACAACCTAATCCAAAACTCCAACAATACATACATTGTCCCTTACCACATAAAAATTCTTCCACAAAACACATTTACCAACACTCTTCCTTTAATAATACCACAACATCACATAGCACACACATCTTTTCACCCCACACATGGCACCCATCTCCTTTCACCACATAACATTTCATTACATTAACACACGTACAACACTAAACCAACTCATCACCAGCATACTCAACATTAACAAATCCAAACTTGTCACCATCCCTTAAGCTATCAACATGCGATCTTACAATTCTACCTCCCTTAAAATGAACTTCGTCCGCGAAAGTTTCTCATACTCAGATCGTTAACACTATTACTAGCCTTTATGCTTCCCACCATACAAAATAAGTCTATGCTTTCACATAACCCAAAACCGATCATCACTAAATAACTAAGACTGCAACGCCACGCCCATGCCTATAATAATACCTCAACCGCGCAACTGATTAATAACAATTCACTAAATTTTACCAACCAGTCACCATACTGTCTAAATATTCCACAAAATACAGTTACTGCAATGAGACAACCCGCTCTCCTCAAACAGTGCTACGCCCTCTAACCTCATTCATCATTAACTCTTACCTATTTCCTTTATTGTCATTATCCCGTCTTACCCAAAATTGCTTATTACCCTAACACCAACACCGCCAAATATACCAAAATCCCAAACACCAACCGTTCCTCACGTCCCTTAGAATCGACCAGGAATCCTCAACACGAAACATTAGATCAATCCTTTACCACGATAACTCATAACATCTTTCAGAACTCTCTGTAAATTTCTTAAACTCGATATTAGACATTTCTAATATCATTTTATTAATAGTTTACTCTTAAACTATGAAGATCTTATGCATGCATAACAAAAATTAAGTAAGAACAAATTTCCTTACATTGATTATGAAGAAATGGGCACAATATTTGAACTCCTTTCAAATATACTTGTTGAGCTAATATGAAGAGGATGATCTCCAAGTTTCAAATTAGAAACTCTCCAATTAGTAACACCCAAGACTACCCCTTAATCTCTACTAAATTACAACACTAGTATAATATAGTAGTTTATTCCCTTAAAATAACTAATAATCTAATTAGTACACTTAGTAATATTATTAGTAAAATGAACACTAGAAATGTGAGGCTTCTTAAGCTTTCTTTTAGTGTGAGAATGTAGAGAGATGTAGAGAATTTTCCATGCAAAATAAAATGAGATGGATTACCACAAATAAGAGGAAAACTTGTCCTCTTATTTGGGTTGAGTGGATCGGCCACACCCTCACATGGGAGGGGTGTTGTCACTTTCATATTGTTCTTAACAATACAATCGGTAGGTATCTAGCTTGGGTAGTAATTATATTATTCCATTCTCAATTAGAACAATAATGATCACCTAAAAATCCTACACTACCACCCCAAAACCGGTACCCCATTTAAAATGAGTGTCCATTTTATTTTTGCATTTTGTCATTTGTCAGATATGTGACATGTGACATGTAACATGTAATCTTTGCTTATAAATGTCCATTTAACCAATTTAAATGCAATTTCATAACAAATCAATTAGACTTAACATTTTAAGTCATATTTTATAATCACATGTAAATAAATGGGTCATCTCATATTTGGTTAATATAATCTACAACAGTTTGTAATTATAATCAACCAATTTAGCTTATCTCAAATGTTTCATAGACGTAATGCATTCTTAGTAATATAACGATTAAATTCCTAAATTGAATCTTATTTAATCATATTACAATAAGATATTATTCTCACTAATATAAACTTAGTTCAATTTAAGGGATTAATTAATATGCATCGCTATACAATTAATTAATGTACTTGATTAGGGGATTGTCCTTTAGGTGAGACCTCAAGGGATCAACTGATCACCACAGTCATACGACAGTAACATCAAACTCAATTTAGCCAATCATTACCGATTTATGTTGACAAGTTGACTATAATATTCATCATCCCTTTGTATTCTTATTATTGAGATTTAATTATGTGATCGCACTATTGTTGAGGACACTCACTCCAACACTCTCAGCCTATCTCGACCGCATAATACTCAACCTAAAATCCTCGTCCACCCAAAATCCTAAATTTCATCCTCATTGGCAACAAATTCATCTACTCAAACATGATACACTCTAACACCATATCCCCATAAAATCCTCCAAACGACAATGAACCATTTACAACCTCAAGCACACCATACTCAAATCTCACGATTTCCTCATACCCCATTAAGTCCAAAACATCCCAATCCAATGCAAAAATACCTCCAACAATCAAGCTTCTTGACCAAAATCTAAAAGAACAAGGAACTCAATACTAACGATTGTTAAATCTCCACCAATTAGACTCTACTCTTAAAAACACAAGACAAAAGCTAACGAAACGATGACAATAAAATACTAACTCTATACATATGCCCAACAAATAATTACAGCAAGCTCTCAAAACTCGTACTCTGACGAACTCACTGAGACTCGCATTATCACATGACCGCCATAAAAGACCATCAAACTAATGACACTATTACACAATAGAAGACTGTACAAACAATGATAAAAATAACATCATTCGACATGCACACACTACCAATACTTCCCCCAACACTTGTCTCTAAGCGGTACACAAAACACTCATATCTCAGTCTACTTAACCCATCATACCAGTAACAAGCTTGTAATTACACATAGGCAATCCCAACAAGAAAGCTAGATTCCAATATATCCCAAACCTCACCCTCAAATCCACGCAACTACGACACAATACACTCCTTTTGCACACAAATCTATATTCTTGCCACCTAATATCACAAACGTTAACCCAGTCCGGTGCACTCGGTCGAGTACAAGAAGCACTCGGTCGAGTACACCACACTTGGTCGAGTGCACACTACAGTCGACCGAGTGCCAACTAGGCAGAAGGCTACCTAACTGACACACCAACCTCACTCGGCCGAATGCACCCTACTTGACCGAGTACACATCCCACTAGGACGAGTGATTTACTCAAAAGAGTACGAGGTATTTAGAAATACGGAGTATTACAATGATGATGATGATAATGTACTTGTGATTGTGATTGGTTACTGGTTCTATATTGGTGGTGTAATAATTTGTATTTAGTTTTGGAGGACTTTTGCTTCTTATTGGTCTTACTTGTTGATGGGAACTTGGTGTTGGTTGTTCTGAGTTGATATGTTATTGGTAGAGTCCTCGCGTCATTGTCTGCGTAGTGTTGTTGTGTTGTGACATATTTTTAGCATATGTGTTGTTGTTGTTGTGACATATGTTTATCATATGTGTTGTTGTGTTGTGTCTTGTGTTAATAGTTAGTAAGGGTGTTTGTGTGGTAGGAGTATGAGTTGTGAACTTCATGTATTGTTGTGACATATGTTTAGCATATGTGTTGTGTTGTCCCTTGTATTGATAGTTAGCAGGGGTGTTTATGTGGTAGGAGTATGAGTTGTGAACTTCGAGGACGAAGTTTGTTCTTAAGAAGGGAAGACTGTAATACTCAGTACTTCTATGTGTTGGGGGGCTCGACCGAGTAGAGCTTACTCGACATAGTGTACTCGGCCGAGTAGAGGCTACTCGACGAACTAGATTTGGCCGATGTCTAGAACGTTGTTCTGATCTTGCGTACTCGGCCGAGTGATATCGCTACTCGACCGAGTTAGTTGTACTCGACCAAGTACATGTTGTACTTGATTGAGTACGACGGGTTTTGATGATTTTTCGGACGGTTGGTTAAGGATTTATAAGAGGAATTAAGATTCATAATCACAATTACATTTCACAGTAAAACCTTATTTTCTCTCTCAAAAACTCTTTCTAACTCCTCAAGAACATCCTTAATCTTTCTGTGTCGGATCCAATCTATCGCTGCTGTGTTGATTGCATTGGTATGTATCTTTACTTTGTGATTGCTATGTATTATTTTTAAGCCCTAATTGAATTGGGGGAAAAAGGGAATATTGTGGTATTTATTACATGATCATTGATTGTTTGGGAGGTGACTTTATAAAAGAATGATTCGGATTGTGATTGCATAATACCGGATTTCCTTCAGGTAGGGTTTCCTACTCAGTATTTGCGTTGCTAATTGATGGCATGAGATTTTTGATTTCTATTTGTTATTATTGATATGTGATAGATGATGATGGTCACTATTGTGGCAATGATGGAGATTGAGGTTGTTGTCGATGGTTACTATGGCTACTATGGTTTGGTGATCCCGTTGGGAAACGGGTCACACCCCGAATTCGTCCCCGTGGTTATCCCGCCACGTGGGGGATGTGCACATTAATGTTCCGGGTTATCTTGATGTGGCAAGATGGATGTTCAAAGCCTGAGACTGCGGTACAGGGTCAATTGGTGCTTTTTGTAAAACATGGATGGTAACCTGAGTCTACTGAGGTAACCGCCGCGGTGGCCCTCTGGTTTCTCCTTTTCTTGTACTTATGTTGTACGTTGGTCGGTATATGTGAATACTGACCCCTTACTGTTTTACAAAACTGCTGTGATCCGTTGGGGGATGGTGAGCAGGTGATCATAGGTAATCTATAGCGCTGCGTTGGGATGAGGATAGGATCACCATGTCATTTCTAGCTTCCGCTTATCAGTCTTGGTGTATTGAACTTTGAATAGTATTTTATATTACGTTAACATTGTTGAGTTTGGATTATTGGTCAGACAGTATGCCATCTGCTTTGAGTCATGTATTGACATTTAGACATGGATTTAATAAACATTGTTTCTTTATTTCTTGTTTTGATATATACTATCTCGAGCAACCGATATGGTAGCACTCCCATGTGCTAAGGGGGTCTTGTAAGACACCTTGGTGTTTGGGGGTGTTACAAGTGGTCCTTTTGGGAGACGAACCAAACCCCGATTTCACCTCTCGTGGCTCTCCCGCCAAGAGGGGGATGTGCACTTTAATGTACCGGGAACTCTCTTTGCCGAGAGAGGATTTTATGATGACCATGGCTGCAGTCTGGCATCGTAAGTGGAACGACGTTGAAATTTGAAGTCTGACGCTGGAAGGGTTACCGTTTCGGCGGAAACTCGGTTACTGGAGTTTGCAGATGATACTGATTATTGAATACTGGCTACTTGGTTTCTTTGAGATGATTGTGTTGTTTGTTTATGCATTGATTAATATGATGGTAATGACCCCGTTTATGTTTTCAAAACTGTTGTGAAACATTGGGGAATGGTGAGCAGGAGTTTAGCAGGTATTCCTTTGGACATGCGTTGAGATTGGAAGGGATGCCGCTGGATGACGAGTCTTTAGCTTCCGTTGTGTCTTAGACGTTATTTATGAGTTTTCATTGTATACGAGTTTTGGATAATTCTTTTGAGACGATCATTTGATTTTTATTTTGAGACGTTGCATTTACGTTAAATGTTATTTTAATAAATGTCGTTTCTTTATGGTCTATTTGATATGTACTACCTCGGGCAACCAAGATGGTAACATCTCTATTTACTAACGTAGGCCTTGGTAAGGCTATTTGGTAGATGGGGGTGTTACAAAGTGGTATCAGCGCTACGATTTTGGAACCTAAAACCAATGAATCTAATGAACATAGGAGTGTCAAATAAAATGAACCCAGGTAGGAGTTGGTGGAGCTACCGTAGAACCCAGAATTGAGTACCGTGTGTACTCGATCGAGTGCGTGTGACTCGACCGAGTGGCTTCAAGCATTCGACCGAGTACACTTGCTGCGTATCTGTATTCGTTTTAAGCCGTAGTGATCTGATTATGGCAAGTTCGAATGAAGCTCGCGTAGATGGGGAGGTCGTGAAGCTAAATGTGGGCGACAATGCTACGTCCATGGCAGCCCTTGTGCACCAATATTCCAAATCAAAGCAACATGTGTGTTTAATCTAATGTTTGGATTAAATACATTACTACTTATTATTAGTTATTACAACTTATGACTGATTATTACTAGTTATTATTTCAGCTTAAATGTTGTTAGTTAAAGCTTGTGCTAATTAGGAATAATGGTTGTTTTTAATTAGGATTGACTGCTGCCTATTTATTCTTTGGGCGGTTACAAAGTGTTTTTAAAAGCTATTTTAGGCCTTGTATTGCTGGTTGTTTGAGTAATTCATTAATCAAGAAATATTCAGAAATTAAGATAAACACTTGTGTTTTCTCTCTAATTTGGGCGTGTAGTTTACACACCAAGTTTTAGTTAGCTTTCGACGCGGTTTGAAGAGTCTATTGATCCAAATACTCAAGGGGGGGGGGGGGAATTGAGTATAAATAAAGTATGCCTACTTTTTCGATTGTTCGTATAAGCGTGTAGTAGTAATATGTGGTTTGAATTTATTGATTAAATTCAACTCAACTAATCATGTATGGAAATAACAAAGGAAGTAAACAAACAAAAGAGCACGAGACACAAGCGATGTTTGAAGTGGTTCAGTTTCACAACTCGAAACCTACGTCCACTATTTCTCGATTAATAATTTTAGTACCTACTCCGGATTACAAAATTATCAACCCACTCGTACAACTAACTCTAGTTGTAACTCAAAGTTGAGTACCGTTAAATAATTTTAGTACCTACTCCGGATTACAAAATTATCAACCCACTCGTACAACTAAATACTCGATTCTAACTTACGTTAATAAGAAAGTGTTTTTGATTGTTCTTGGTGTTCACACAATTGAATGTATAAGAAACAATTCTAGCACTATTATCCAATAACGTTTTTCTCAATAATAAATCACGAGTATATTGCGGCTTTTCGAAAATAAGGATTTTGCAAAATAAAGATTTTACTTGAAAATATTAAGCACGTTTGCAAAAGAAGAATTCTAGTATGAAAAGTTTAGTTTTAAATGCATGGGAAGCATAAGTATTTATAGTAGAGAGCAAACTAGGTTTTAATTAAAAATTCTAGCTCTAGCCGTGACCTCTCTTGAGCAACAAGAAAGATATTAGGTTAAATTCAAAACCCTAATAACCCATGTGCCTCCCTTGTGTAACAAGAAATATATTAGGTATACATCTTACTTAAACCCTAATTGAACCACACGACTAATCACGAGTGGCATGGCCCATAAGCCTTGACCACGTGAAACTATTGTCCATCACGACTCAAAATAAGGTATATTAGGGTTTAGGTTTGAACATGTATGAAAACCCTAGATAGCATGATAACTCATAAGTTGTTTTACTAATAAATAGAATAATCACAATAATATTCAAACTAAATAAATTTAAATCTTAATCTACTATAAATAGTTTTCTATAAAAAGATTATTTAAAACTATATTCAAAAACCGTTTTGAAAATATAAAACAGCTGCCCTATATATCGCAACTCTAAAGTTATAGTAAGTTCACCTATAACTTTGAGCTTGGTAAATAAGGTTATAGTTAAAACACCTATAAATCTACTTTCCAAAATTAGTATTGAAATTACCGTTATTGAACGACGACCTATACTACAAAATCTTCATGGATATTTTCATTACGTTGATCATCACTTCATTTAATTCAGGAGCTCTTCATCTTGAGCTCCACAAGCTTCTTTAAGATTTCGTCGTTGATCTTGAGCTTGACAATCACCAAAGTTATAGTAGAAACACTTATAACTCTGTTTCAGTATTTCCAAAGTTATAGTACAATGTGTAACACTCCCATACACCAAGGTGCCTTACAAGACCCCCTTAGCACATGGGAGGGCTACCATCTCAGTTGCCCGAGGTAGTAAATATCACAACAAGCAATAAAGAAACAACATTTATTTAATAACGTTTATAAGTCAATACAAAATCCCAAAACAGATGGCATACCATCTAACTGACAATCCAACGACTCAACAATGATATCGTGTTAATAACTAAATAACTATGATCAACATAATGAAATGACTCTTAATTGTTCAAGACTCCAAAGACAAGCGTAAGCTAGATACATTACGGTGACCCCATCCTCGATCCCACACAATGCTAACTATTACCTGCGATCACCTGCTCACCATCCCCCAATGGATCACAACAGTTTTGTAAAACAGTAGAAGGGTCATTATTCGGATATATCGACTAACGTACAAGATAAGCACAATACAAAGGAGAAACCGGAGGGCCACCGCAGCGGTTACCTCAGTAAAGTCAGGATAGCATCCCTTCTCTACACAACCACCACAACCACCTATTGACCCTGGACCGCAGCCACAGGCGTCGAACTTCCATCTCACAACAACAAGATAACGCGGAACATTAATGTGCACATCCTCCACGTGGCGGGATAACCATGTGGGCGAACTCGGGGTGTGATCCGTCTCCCAACGGAATCACCAAACCATAGTAACATACTAATCATCGCCAAAAACTCCAAACTCCAAACTCCATCATTGTCACAACAGTGACCATAATCATTTATCACATATCAATAATAACAAATAGAAATCAGCAATCTCATTCCATCACCTAGCAACACAAATACCGAGTAGGAAACCCTACCTTATATCAATTCCGTGTATAGCAAAGCAAAGCAGTCAAAAGTGTTCCTTTATGACGTCCCCTCACAAATCAATCAATCGACGAAGAAAAGGTTGGATCTGGCATGAGATGATCAAGGTTTCCTTGAGGAGTTTTGATAGGATTTGAGAGTTAGGGTTTGTGTTTAAGACGTAAAACTGATATTAATGAAAACTAATCCTCTTAATGACCTGTTAATCATCCGTCCAACTAAACCCTGAAAATCGTCGTAATCGGTCGAGTACAACATGTACTCGGCCGACTACCGATATTACTCGGTCGAGTACACGAGGTCAAAATTGAAAGTCCATAGACATTAATTAGACTCCTCTAATTAGCTACTAAATTACTTGTTAATTTAGTATTTAATGATCTATGTAACATGCATGCAAATATAAAGACATTTAAATAAAAGAAGAAATTTCCTCACATTGAAATGGAAATTAAATGGGCACAACAAGAACTCCTTCTTGTTGTTCTTGAGCTAAAACTATGGATGAATAAGTACAATCTCCAAAATAGAAGACCTCCTTCAAGTTGCACCAAGATGATACCAAATAATATATTCTTATTATTAACTAGATAATCAGATAGATATAATACTACCAATATTAGAATATATTACTACACTAGTAATACTTAGTAAATATTAGTATTATGAGAGTTTTAGTGAGAAGAAGAGTTTTTGAGAGATGTATGAAAAATAAGCAAGAATGAGCAAATAAAATGAACAAACATATTGCCCTTATATAAAAAATATGGCCGGTCATGGTAGCCCTCATAAGGGACTTATATTGCTTATTTTAATTCACATGCAAAGTGGTAGAGTGTAGTATTGAATGAAATGATTTTAGGTTACTATTCATGTCATAATCACATGTGACTTGTGAGCATGAACAAAAGAAACCATCATCACCTCACCAACATTATTTGACCGGCCATGTGACGCCTTATTTGGTCAATTTTGATTTTTGATATTTGTCCCACAAATACTTATTAATCATATGCTTAATTATCTTATATAATTAAATGTTAATTTGATCATATAACAATTATATGACACAAATAAATAAATAATATGTACTTAACATTTTAAGTGATATTTTACCATTATATCAATATATAATGGGTCCCACAATGCTTAGTTAATTTATTTTACAACTTCTTGTAAATATAATTAACTAATTACCTCTATCTCAAAACCTCAACTAATTTAGTAATTCAACGATTAATTACTAAGTTAAATCTTATTTAATCATATTAAAATAAAATATAAATTTTTTAGTCAATTATCGCATAATTGAAAAATAGACTTAATCGAATTTGAGTTCTTAACTCAATTTCTAACAATTAACTCTCGTACATATCGAATATATGTAATGGACTAATTAACTGTATCATATACAAATAATTAGTTACTATTTGGATTTCATCCTATAGGTGTGACTGAAAGGGATTAGTTGATCACCGCCGTCATACGACAATAACGTCTAACTCTAGTCAGCCAACCGTTATTGATTTACGTTAATCAACTGACTAATCATATATATAGTCAATAAAGATCCCAATTATATTCCTTAATGAGATTTATTAAGTGGCGCACTATTGTGCAGGACACCTACTCCAACAATCTCCCACTTGTCTGACACAAGTGTGCGTCACCAATTTGAAAGTCCATAGACCTTATTTAGACTACTCTAATTAGTGCTAAATTACTTGTTAATTTAGTATTTAATGATTTCTATGACCAGCATGCAAAATAAAGGGACATTTATATAGAGAAGAAATTTCCTCACATTGATATGGAAACTATAAGGGCCACAACAGAACTCTTCTTGTTGTTCTTGAGCTAATAATATGTGCTGGAACACAAAATAATCTTCCCACCAAAGTAGAAGATCTCCTCTAAGTTGCACCAAGATTAACCCAAATAATCTACCCTTATTATTAACTAGATAATAAGATAGATATTATTTTACTAATATTATGACTATATTACTACACTAGTAATACTTAGTAAATATTAGAGTTTGAGAGTTTTAGTAAGAAGATAAGGTTTTTGAGAGAAGTGAGAAAACAAGCACAAAATGAAGTAGTAATAAAATGAACACAAATGCTCATTTTATAGGCCATGAGGCCGGACCACATTGTCCACAAATGGACTATTATTTTGTTTAATTTGTTCACATGCATTAGAGTGGAGTGTTGTAGAACAAGTGATGATTATTTCTACTTGTTATGTCACTTTCATTTAGTAACTAAAGAGTATAAACAAGAGCAACAATCATCACCATTGTAACTACACTCTAACTGGCCACAATGGCCTAGTTAGGTCCATTTTGATTTTTGATATTTGTCTCACAAATACTTATGGATAATATGGTTAATTATCTTGTATAATTAAGTGTTAATTATATCATATAACAATTATATGACTCAATTAAATAAATAATATGTACTTAACATTTTAAGTAATATTTTACCATTATATCAATATATAATGGGTCCCACAATGCTTGGTTAATTTATTTTACAACTCCTTGTAAATGTAATTAACTAATTACCTCTATCTCAAAACCTCAACTAATTTAGTAATTGAACGATTAATTACTAAGTTAAATCTTATTTAATCGTATTAAAATAAGATATAAATTTATTAGTCAATTATCGTATAATTGAAAAATAAGTTTAATCGAATTTGAGTTCTTAACTCAATTTCTAACAATTAACTCTCGTACATATCGAATATATGTAATGTACTAATTAACTGTATCGTATACAAATAATTAGTTATTATTTGGATTTCATCCTTTAGGTGTGACCGAAAGGGATCAGTTGATCACCGCCGTCAAACGACAATAACGTCAAACTCCAGTCAAACTGACTAGTCATATATATATAGTCAATAACTATCCCAATTATATTCCATAATACGATTTATTATGTGGCGCACTATTGTGGAGGACACCTACTCCAACAATCTCCCACTTGTCTGACACAAGTGTGCGTCACCGATTCTCTTGTCTCTTTATCACATCTCCCACTCAACGCAAGGTTTCTTCCAGGTCGCACTTGTGATTGACAATATCTAGAGTGGTTTTCTCGATAGGGAGAGTAACTGTCTGACCGGAAAATCTACCATAGATCTCTTTCCGAGCGTGGCCACGCATTTACAGTAACTACTCCTCGAGTGGCCTAAAGATGTTTTTTACCCAACGTGGGTGGACAATTCCTGTTGATCCATCTACTCTGTATGATGCAGAT
>JAIUZE010066351.1:0-110039 GCA_022085475.1 Heliosperma pusillum
TTTAAAAAGTCAAGGAAAGTCAAAGACGACTTAAAAGTCAAGAAAAGTCAAAGATGACTAAAAACAGTCTTTTCATGAAATCTCTCAGAAATTCCAAATACGAACGCGGAATTTCAAAATAAGACTCGAAACAAAAATTTTTATTTTAAAAACTTAAGTTCTACTGAAAAGTGTTAGTAAATATTTTTACTAGAAAAATTGGTTACTTTTCGGGTTGTTACAATATGGATGGTTCGAAATGAAGTGAGATTTAAGCATTGTATTAGACGTCCCGAAGTTATAGTACAACAAGTCATGGAGGAGATTAGTATAAGGCTAAGTAAGATGAATGTGAGCAAGCTATCGTTCTAAGGAAATTGCTTGGCTTTATCATCTTAGATGATTTATGTTGTTGATTTTAAGTGCCTTATGTAATTTTGTGAACATTGTATCATTTGAGCTTTCAATATAACTTACCTTAAAAAAAAAAAAAAAAAAAAAAAAAAAAAAAAAAGAAAACACTTACCAACACTTTTCCCCTTAATGATACCAGAACGCCCACATCACACATCCATTTTGCCTCATACTCAACATTAACACTTTTAATATCCTCCATGCTTGCCACCATACACAATAGCTCTATTCTTTCACATAGCCTAAAATTGCTCCTCACAATTGAACTACGACTACGACTCCACATTTATGTTCATAATAATACCTCAATTGCATGTTAATCAACAATTTCCTTACTTTATCATCCAATCCCGATGTTCCCTAAACATTCCACCAAACTTACCATGCTATGAGACAACCTACTCTTCCCAAAACGATGTTACGCCTTATAACACCCAATTCATCATTAAACTCTTACCTCTTCCATTTATCTACATCATCCCGCCTTACCAAAATTGCTTGATACTCTAATACTCACATTGACAAATACACCAAAATCCAAACACCATCCATTCCTCAATTCACCTGGAATCCACCCAAAAATCTCAACGCAAAACACTAACTCAATCATTTATCAGTACCCTACCATATCAACTTCCGAATTCTCGCCCTATCCCCGTGACGTAACGCTCGACATAAAATCTTTGTCCACCTAAAATCGGAACATTGATCCTCATTGCCAACAAATCCATCCACCCCAAAGATGATACACTCTAACAAGTATATCCTTATACAATCCTTGAAACGACATAGAACCATTTACAACCGCATGCACATCACAATCAAATTTCGCGACCTCCTCACCCCTATCAAGTCAAAACATCCAAATACGCATACGAAAATACTCCAACAATCAAGCCTCACGACCAAAATAAAAAAGGACAAGGAACTCTGCAATAACAACGGTTAAATCTCCACCGGTTAGACTCTACTCTTAAACCCACAAGACACCACCTAAAGAACGATAACAATAAAAGATGACCTATATGCATATGCTCAACACAATAGTTACTGTAAGCTCTCAAAACTCGATATGCTAACTAGCTCACGGAGACTCGCATTATCACATTACTGGCATAACAGACCACCAAACGAACGACACTATTTCACCACGTAAGGCTATTCAAATCATGATAACATAACCTAATTTGACACACACATACTACCACTACTTCTCTATACCCTTGTCTACAAGCGCTACACAAAAACACTCAGACCTCAGTCTACTAATTCATCGTACAAGTAACAAGCTACTAATAAATATAGGCATTCCCAAGAACAAAGCTATATTCTCATATATCTCAAACTTCACCCTCAAAGCCGCGGAACTATGACACATTACTCTCCATTCACTCCCAAATCCACATTCTTACCACTCAATACCACAAAGGTTAACCTGGAAACACAACTAATTAGAAAATACCACCTCAACACCAAACATTTCCTTACCAACATGAAAACAAACCACAAAACTATTACACTTGAAACTACCTCCACACTCAACTATGACATCTGTAAAATAATACTACAACCTTCGCATAACTTCCTCAACTCAACCATAACAGGTCCTCCTCCATCAATCCCTCTCTCTCCGCAAAATGACTCACAAGGTAATAAGACTTATATCTCAAGATAACTACCAGATATAATCACAATAAGCTCTCATATTTCCTTTTTGAGACTTAATAGCTCCCATTCTTTCTTTAATCTTACATCCTCATAAAAGATTCCACTAAAGACTAACAACTTTAACTGAATATTCATTCATAATTTCTCATTTAAATCTCTTGTCTCTCCATTACACCAACCCAACACTACAGAATGCCAAATTCAAAAATAGCGATATTCTAACAATAGACAACCAAATACTCATACATCTCACACAAGCCACTACCTAGAGTGCTTCCAAAAGTCACAATGCTACCACCTAACTTTCCACAACATACTCTTCGATTACTAACCGACGCCTTCCCACAAAAAATTATCTGCCAATATACATATATCATATTATTTTATCACAAAATTATTTATCAATCTATTCGAAAATATTATCACCTTTTCTTAACTCTTTCTTACCAAACTATGTCCTTTGAATCTCTAACACTTATCTCCAAATATGATCCTTCAAATATTCCACTACCACTTGACTCTTCCTACCTCATAATTCCCAATACAAATCATTCCATGAATTTATAAATATAATTCTAGTTACGCTATACTATTGCTTTAATTATTCTTATGCTTTACCAATTTGCTATTTATACTTCTTCTAATTCACACCAATTACAATTACTCATTAGCCTAAATATTTACTCTCACTATCTCGTCCCCAATAACGCGACTACCTTCATGTTACCTCAACATTCCAGGCTCAACAATACATCGCCACAATCTTCTAATCATACGCGATACTTATCACACTATTTTCCTTCATTCGCTACTAATTCGCCCAAACAAATAACGAAACGCATCATATATTATTATTATGTATCCTCACCCTAACCCAAAACGATACTTACATGATATCATACTTTCCCTAATATTTCATCTCCACAATTATCTCTTAGCTATAAGAATTTCCACCAACACAATAACATCCAAGTCGTAATTACACATATGCGGACTAAGCTCTCTAGGTACCGTCATCATTACATTCTTCTTTATCGCTCATCAGCACCCATACATCCCTAATAATTTAAAACATTCCCATTTTTCTCTATATCTTACATATATTCTCCTTTATAACCATTTATATCTCTCTTCTCAATCCTCAATTCATACATTATCATTCTCTTATTATCATTTGATCATATAAACACACACGCCTCTACATAAATTGCTCAATACACAACATTATTACACATCTCATATCACAAAACCAAATTTTCTATCTTTCTTTCACAAGACTCATCAATCGATCCGTCCTAACCATATATAAACAAACACATTTCTCACAAAACAACACAATCATGGTAGCAATCCTCATAGAATTCGCAAACTCACTCTCCAAGACGAAACTTCTTTACACATAGAAAAAATATGAAACAACTTGGTACACAATAATACATGGACACAACAATTCCACAATTCATCCGTTGGTGTGTAGACACTCGGTCAAATATAAAAGACTCGATCGAATACTAGACACTCGGTCTACTACACTCTGTACTCGGTCGAGTACGACGCACTCTGCCGAGTAGATACTGTACTCGGTCAACTACACGCCCCTGTAACTATCCTGACGCAAAAATTTTAAGACACTCGATCGAGTACAAAGTGCACTCGATCGAGTACACTGCACTTGGTCGAGTACCTAATGCACTCGATCTAGTGCGACAGATTTCTCAGCACTGACCAGTTTTCGTAAAACATGCATATCTCCTTCAATTCTAAGATGATTTTGGCTCATGACCTACCTTTAGAACCTTAACCGGACGGGCTATCACCTCCACTTGGAATCACATCTATATCATTTCTAGAACTCGAGTTATAGTAGTTTAAAGACAGACCATCCAAAATCAAATTTCATACAATTCTTATTTTTGTTACCAAACAAATTTACCACTCATAAACATACCTCATATCACATGAAAGACCACAATTCTCAACCATTTACATGTTCTCATCATCTCAATAAACCAATATCAATTAGCTCTTAATCATATTCCATTCAAACATGCCACATTTCATACATATTTTTCATGTTCATCATGCAGTTCAATTCTTTCATTTATACGTATATCACATGCCATACATACTTCATACATATAAAATAGGGTACAACCATAATATACTTCTCATGCGTAAATCACATTCCTTCAGTTGATGTGCATCCTATACATGCCTCACATAACCATACGTAATTCATATACGCATTATTGCGAATGATACACATTCTTCATGCTTATAATCACAACCATTCAATTCATATTCGCCTTATACATACCACATAAGCCCATTTAACGCATACATATAACATGCTCGTTAAAAATAACATATTTTCATGCCATATCAACACCGTTTAACACATTACATTTTGCACATGCTCATCATCATGCCATCATATTTCATGTACTTCACATAATCATGTCACATCTCATGTGATTTATATCTCATCACACCATTCACGCCAATCTCATGTGATACACACATGCAACAATTCATCTCTCCACTCCATTCCACATCCATCTCCATTCCATATATTCTCAACATGCAACACATTACCAACAACAAATACACATAACGCCCCGACACTGCCCATGGTGACCAAGTAAGAGCAATAGGGGCAAGAGTACGATCCCAGGACGTCTCCCGAATATTTGCGGTAGCTCCCTATGGCTCCTAGCCGGGTTCACTTTATTAGAGACTTCTAATTCATTGGGTTCATTTGTTTTAGGACCAAAATCGATCTCTCTGATAGCACTTTGTAACACTCCCATATACCAAGTTACCTTTCAAGACCCCCTTAGCACATTAGAGTGCAACCATCTTGGTTGCCCGAGGTAGTACATATCAATTTAAGCGATAAGGGTAACAATAATTATTTCATAAATAGTTTAACTCAATTACATGTTCTCAAAATAGACGGCATACTGTCTGACCAATAATCCAAAGTTAACACTATTAAAGTAGTAAAAACTATGCAAAGTGTAAGACTCTAACTACTCGGTGGAAACTACGACACGACGCAGTGATCCCATCCTCGATCCCAACGAAGAACTAACGATTACCTGCGATCACCTGCTCACCATCTCCTAATGGATCATAACAGTGTTGTAAAACATTAAAGGGGTCAGTATTCGCATATACCGAACAACGTGCAAGATAGGCACAAGAGAATAAGAAACCAGAGGGCCACCGCAGAAGATACCACAGTAGACTCATGTTACCATCCCTGCTCTACAAAACCAACAACTGACCCTGGACCGCAGCCACAGGCATCGAACTTCCATCTCACCACAGCGAGATAAACCCAGAACATTAATGTGCACAACCCCCATGTACCGGGATAACTACGGGGTAGGAAACCCTACCTTATAGCAACTTCGGCGTATATCAAAATAATCAAGCAAGTCAAAAGTGTTCTTCTATGAAGTCCCCTCCTATACAAACATAACCATGCAATCAACATCACAATCCCCCTTTTCCACAATTCAATTAAGGTAATAAACACAATATAATCAATCTTAGTCAAGGATACTTACCAAACAATCAATCTACGTAGCCAAAAGTTAGATCCGGCACGAGATGACGAAAGGTTTCTTGAGGAATTAGAGAGGATTTGTAAAATAGGGTTTAGTAATTAAGAACGTAAATTGATTTAATGAAAACAACTCCTCTTAATAACCTTTAATCATCTGTCCGACTAATCCACGATTTCCGTCGTACTCGGTCGAGTACGACTTACTCGGTCAAGTGCCTCTGTCACTCGGCCTAGTACGCCAGATCAGACTACCACTTAAGGTATCAACCAAATCAACTTGGTTGAATGGCCTCTACTCAGCCGAGTACTATATGTACTCAGTCGAGTAAGGCCTACTCGGCCGACCCCCTATACACAGAAATACGGAGTGACTTGATAGGAATCAAGATTATAGAAGCTGATTGATCAACCCAAAATTGCAAATAGTAGTAACAATTCTAGTCTAGAATGCAAAGAGGGAGAAATGGTACTGAAGAGCGGACAGTCGCGTGCGCAATATGGAGAGACGAGCTCTCTATTTATAGCACAAAAAGTTGATGAGTTCAACTCGGAATGTAACAGCAAGGAATAACCTCTTAGAAGTGGCGAAGCAGTTCATGCGCGTGTTCACAGGAGGTTTCCTCTCGTAGAAGAACATGCGTTATTCTGGACTCGGTGGGAAAGGGGATAAAGTTTTATCTTATTAGATAGAGGTCGATTTCCATGTCGAACTCTTATCATAATAAAATTTTACTTGACGGTTTTCAGATTATTCCGTCTCTGAACGAGACAGGTTCCTGAAAAGGGAGACGATTTTTTACCCGGACTCTAAATCGACTCTAATTAATGTCAAAACAACTATATTGCCGCGCAGATGACATAAAAATGGGTGACAAGAATGTTTGATATATCGTTTATTAATTGACTTAAGAATTGTCATAAATTGAGACATAAAACTAACAAGCACGTCCGATCATGATTAGTTGGTTTTTTGGGAGGTACATATTGAGGTATCTACACTCGGTCGAGTAGATAACCTCGGTCGAGTGACCTACCTACTCGATCAAGTGGCATGCGTACAGTGGCCTATCGTGCACGAATCTACACTTCAGCTCAAAACGACAATTTATTTACGAAACCATCTCAAAAAACAATTAGAATAACATGTAACCCAAAATATACAAAAGGCAACATTCAAGGATGATAAATAAACATACCTACGATGATTAGAAACATGTGATTCAACTCCGAATCATTAATTTAACCTACTAGACAAGAATGTATCAATACTCCCTTTTAGCTGGGAAGGTCTTGCCTAAAGGCTCCTATGTAACGCGACGTGTTACAGAAGACTTGGTTTCCCTCAGCAACATACTCTTACATTCTCTTCTATACTGGGTTGCAATTTGGGTCCACACTAAGCTTCTGCGTGATTATAGATGAGGCTATCCATATCATGTTAATGTGGGACCAACCAAATCAATCCCCTTACTAATTGCTGGCAGAGATTACATGTACACTCCGGCCTTATCAATATTCTCTGTTCTGGACACAGCTCATCCATGTTAATTTGATCCAGGTCCACCGAGGGTGGCTTAATGTATTCACATTAGGCGCACTGGCTCTGTAATTGCTATGCTGGGGGCTGACTGTGGACTTCAATGCATGCTTGTAGCATCCCATTGCCTTCTCATGGTCTTCTTGAACCTCATATACTAGTGGTACGTTGAGGGATTTCCTTCAACTAGTGTAACCATGGTCTGCCAAGAATAACATTACTGGTTGATGGACCACTAGTAACCTGATACCTTACTTGATTGTTGACTCCTCCATCATAAGTTGGGATTACTATATCCCCTAGTGTGTGGGCTATTTCGCCACTGAAAACCACCAGCGGGACAAGCTTCTTCTTAAAATTCTTTTCACTAAACCTTATATTCTTATGGGTTTCTAGCATGATCAAGTTGACCGAAATTATTGTGTCACCAGAATTTTCTTCACATTACAATTTTCAATAGACAATGTTATGATAAGCGCATCATGATGGGTTTCCTGGGTTTCAGGACCATCCACCTCGTCGCATGTGACAGATCGAAGATCCCCATTAATAACCCTGTAGGAGGATTATAGGTGGCCCCCTTTATTTTTGTAACATGTCTATTTGCTGCCGACTATGTTAGGCCACATAGTTCCGATCCACCTGTTATCATGTTTATTATTTTGGTGCATACAGAAGATGTAGATGGCATAGCCTAGGTTTATGGAGCTGACCTTACTCTACTTGCCCCCACGTGGTAATAGGTGATACGGAGTACCCTTCTTGTATTGGTATTTCACCTCCTTTCTCTAGAAAATACACTAATCTGTATTGTGTCTAATGTCATCATGAAATTTCCATCTCCATTTATTATCCTTTTTGTTTGATTGACCCTTTCTTGGTGGTTTTGGCTACTTGACCTTGTCTACAAGCTCCGTTAATAGCTTAAGTAATCTTGTCATGCCGGTTGAGAATCCATACTAACTTAACATAGAGGGTGACTAAGGGTTATATTTCCAATCTTATAATACTCTTAATGGCCCTGCTGTAAGGTTTGCATTTCTAATATATCTTCTCTGTTTAAGCCTTCATACTGGTTTTCTTTGTGTTTGGCGCATTCTCATGAATTTGGTATCTTTTTCCAACTTGATTGGTGACCTCACTTTGGCTAGTATGTCCTCAAATGTGCGGTGGGGGTACCTGGTTAGATCCTTATAGAGATATGAATCCGGGTAAAGTCCGTGTTGTAAGGCCGCTATTCATGTATGGACATCACTCCCACAAATTGCCACTTTTTCTATGTTGAACATGGCTACGAAGTCCCTCGTGGTTCCCAGAAATTCCTGCAATGTCTTATAGAGATCAATATTTTGGTTCTTTGGATTCTTACTACTGGCGAATTGCTGGTTGAAAGCGTTGACCAGATAGCCAAAGGAAGCTATAGATTTGTTAGGCAGACTAAAAAAGTATTGTAAGGCTGCTCTCGATAGTGTTGACCCAAACCATTTGAACATGAAAGCCTCCTTCAAGGCCCCGGTGTCATTATCACCATCATTTTCTACCTGAATTGGCTGATGTTGTCAAAATGATCTGTGTATCCTCAAAAAGGGTCATCGTAAGAGCATTGAATCCCGTAGGCACATTAACTAGTTTTTTGGCATCACCGAATGGAGAATCTGCATAGCAGACAAGTGCGACTCTTTCCTGTGGTGCACGCATTCCTAGATGTCTGTTTATCATATTTCGACGCTCCTGATACTAGACATGTCATTTATTGTGATTTTATTCCAATTTTAGCTCACATTTATATGATAATTGCATTCTTTATGATAATTTTTTGAGCTAATATCGTATTCTAGGTGCTTTGCGTATTTTATTGCATTTTATAGGAAATGAAGTAGTTTTACGGCTTTTTCCTAACATTTTGGCATCTACCATGAATAAATTAAGCTATTTGGGCAAGCCTAGGTCAAGTTAAGGGCATTTTTGGTAATTTCATGGCATTCCGAGGAAGAAGGAAGGAGATCGGAATTCATCCCAAAAAAGAAAATAAAGTCAAAACAAATATTACAGGAAAATCACGCAACTGCAAGCATTGACCTCTATCACTTGGGGCCAACATCATTCCAATACTTGGAACAAAATTGGATTAGCTACGTCCCCGATCAAGGCCCCTAACCCTAATTGAGGTTGCATATCTCCAGGTATTTTGACGCCTCCTCTATGCAATGTAAACTCACAGGGAATGTAATAATGCAATCCTGAGTTCAGATTGTCCTTAAAGTTAGCAAATGATTGATTCAAATTCTGACACTTTCCAAGAATGATCTTAAAAGTGTTAGGAAGGACTGTTTATAGTTTCAATAATTATAGGATTGATTTGCTATTTTTCCTGAAAATGAATAATCAAACTCATACGTCTTGGGGCTGTTTGAGACAGACTGAAACAAATATGAAATGGACAAGGATATAACAATGTTAGTGACTCCCAAAGCTCAACACAGGAAGACAACTAAATAGTTTAACAAGTTTAAGCCTCAAACCCACAGATAAATACATGATAAGAGGATTAGACTCAACAATAGAACTAATACAGCTCACAGACAATGCACAGAGCTGAACTAGAGATGCTAATAGGTTCTAATCTATTAACCTGAGCTTGAGCACAGGTTAGTAAATAGGGCTGGTTCAAACTACAGACAATGCACAAGTTTAAGAGATGGAGAATTAATTCCCAAAGGTTTTTTTTTTCATTCAAGATTAATCTCCTTGGTTACATTCAAAAAACCTGTTATATAGGCATTACAAAAGGTTGTGGACCTTAGGATGTAAATCTCATCCAAGGGCCAACAATAACTCACAACAACTAACTTAACTACTTGCAAAAGTCTCCTAATGAGGACGCGCTCAATAGCTCTCAAGGACATACAATAAAGCAGAAAAGAAACAAACTGATCAAAAGTAGGAAAACTAATTTTGTAGTTTTCCTGAAATGGAAAATCTTCAGTTTGTCTTCATATTTGATTGTCTGGTGGCTTTGCTTGTTCTTGGGACTCCTCAAGGCTTTATTTGTGATCATATAAGCCTCCCTCAACAGGTTGATAACTATCTAAACAAAAGACGAGCTTCAACTGGATTTAAATTGGACAATTCACCATGTTGGACACTTTCTATACTTGAACTTGAATGGCATTTTTCATGAACTTGTGTTGGACCTTTGGAAAACTTATCCTGAACAATTTTGTAGTTCATAGGTCGGTCTTGACAGTGGGCCATGGTGGGGGCTGGTGGCTTGACCTGGTGTACCTCTAAACAAGTTGAAAGATGACTGGTGTGTTGGAGTCAGTGTCCTCCACAGCTAGTGCAATAACATAAATAAATCTCTGTAGGTTCACAAGGTATACTTTGTATAATAATCAGTTGATTAACGTTTATCAATAATGGTTGGCTCGCTAGAAGTTTGACGTTATTGTCATTTTCTTATGGCGGTGATCAACTGGTCCCTATAAGTCACACCTATAGGATGTGTCTGAGAGATGTGATTATATGAATAATATAGTCATATTGATGCCTTATACGACTAAAAGGTTAGTCGATGTATTTGACTAAAAGGTTAGTCAAAAATGATGATGATAGACGGATTAAACAGTTAATTCGTAAATTGAATATAAGCTGTTATATTTAATTAATGTAAATAATGTTAGCTTAAACGAACTAATCAGTTAATTCGTGATTAAATATAAACTGCTATATTTAATTAAAGAAATGTATTACTTGTAATAATTATTGTAAATATTGTCAGACATGTATTAATAAATCGACTGCAAAAGGTTGAGTGGACTTATTAATAAGATGACGATATTAGTGACGATAATTATAATAATACAATGGATGTTATTTACTAGGTGTGACCGAAAAATATGAAGCAATAAATGGATATATCTACTCGGTCCAAATCGGTTTGAAAAGAATCCTAATTGCAATTTCTTATTTTTAGGAAAACCTAGATAGTATGATTAGGAGAGGATAAAAAGAAAATACCCTAATTTGTCTCTAAGGGTGACGGCACAAAACACAAACACTAGGGTGATTTTTCTCTCAATTTTTCTCTCTAGATCTATCTTCAAACCTCACATAAAATAAGCGGTAATTTTGTATAATCGTTCTAGCACGTTTAAGGCATATCAAGGATGATCTTGGGTGCAACTAGTAGGAGATATCATACCTTTGATATTGTTCTTAGGCCAATTTGCAAGGACCAAAGGTTGATTTTTATCTCTTATTCATATCGTTATTTTCATATATGACTCGTTATTTCGTATCTTATAATTTTGTTATAATCCTGAAATTTAGAGGAGAAATATACGGATATTTTCCCACAAGTGGTATCAGAGCTTAAGGTTACAAAATTATATTTTATGAATTTCATATTATGGATTATGCATCTTGTTTTGCGTCGGAAAATTTTTTTACACAGACTGTTTTTTTTTTTTCTTGTGTGCCGTGTGGTTTCAATTTTTTTCGCCTTCGTTTTTGGTGGTTCTTGTTCCATTTGATTTTTCATATTGGTATTTTAATCGGTTAGAATAATCATATGAAAAATTTGTAGATGTTTGATTTAATAAAGATTAAATTAAAACGTAAATGGATTCGTTTTGTTGATGATATTAAAAATTTTGTTTTTTTGCTATATAGTTTTTAGCATATACAATTGATCTTGTTTCATTAATTAATATGATAATCTTGTTCTAATAGTAACCATAAACGATTTTATTCATCAAAGTTTTTTTTTTGTGTTAATTGAACCGAAAAAAAAAAAACGAACGAAAAAAAAAAAAAAAATTTGCTGCTGTTTTGTGCGGCTGGTGCTGCTGTTTTCAAAAAAAAAAAAAAAAAAAAATTTTGTTTTTCCTGGCTGTGAACAGATAATATAATTTTTTTTTTTCGTTTGTTGTGAATCGGTTCACAATTATATGATACCTAATTATTTTAAAGCGGTTTAAAATAATGTTAAAGTTGGATTTGTTTGATACGAATTTTGTGACTTATTACGGAATAATCACATAATTTAATCAGTTTAAAAGGTGGTTTGGATAAATTACTCTACATAATTACGGAATTATGTCTTGAATGAATAATTTATTTAGTTGATGCATTTTATTTATGTTGTTTGAATGAATGAATGATTTTATTTACGTATTTTTGCAATTGGTTTAAAATGTAATACCTAGTGTGGCCTTAGTTAATCATGTTTTCGTAATGATGGAAACATGGTTAGGATGTATTTTTGAGATCTCGTATCTTTTTTTTTTTTTTTTTTTTTCTTTTAATTATGTTTTGGGAATTAGAATGTAAATAGGTTTACTTTTGTAAATTTGAAAAGTAATTTTAAGAAGACTAGAGACGGAGATCGGATGATCACTCCCGCTACATGGACCAAGATGGAACATCAAGTCAAGCTTCTGGGGTCCATAAGGATGGATTCCAAACTTGTATTTACTGTTCATTTTGGTAGATAGGCCACACTAGGACCGTTGTAATAGTTTACGTATTTTCTCGCTTTCGTTCTCTTTCACTTGATAGATAATTGCATCATATTCCGCTTAAACCAAACCACCTAAAATGCATGAAAAATGATTCATATTGTTTAAATATTTAATCATTGACATACAGATGTTACTCGCTTTTAGGGCCATCACCTTAGTTTAAATCATTCTCGAGTTGCTAGACATTCGTTCACTTAAAATGAATTAAATTTAAGATGATGGGACCTTCCCCTATAACTAAAATTGAGACTAGTCTTTATAGGGAAAACTACTATGAACCCCTTCTTCGTCGGAAGTCATAATATGACCCCTTCTACGTTGGGTAAGTAGTGAGTGTTGACCTATTTTATCTCAACATTATAGTACGATTAATATCTCGTGATTATGATGGACTAAAGATAGAATTTACAGAAATTTATCGACCAGGAATTCTAAAAGTAGAATTAGCCAAGACGTTGGCTTATCAATTTACAGAAATTGAGTCTTGGGATCATTTATATAATTCTTGAGGGAGGTCAATTGTATAAATGCACGAGTCATTGCATTAAACAATTTTTGCATTAGACTTAAATTTAAAACGATGAATACTTATCATATTTATTTTCTTTTTCACAGTTTTTGAATCCGTTATATACAGATATAACTGCTAATAACAAATGGCTGGCCATACTGATGACCCAATGCCAATTGCCACGCTCGGACGTGAGTCATGGCTTAAGACTTTCATGGACACTATGAATCAGTCAACGCGACTGAAGAATAACGGGTCCAACTTTGCGGACTGGGAGGCGGCATTACGGAATGCTGCCATTCCTGACGGTAAGCTCAAGTACTTGACTGACCACTACCGCCCAACCGAGGCCCCAATGCAGGAGCCAATGAATCACTTGCTTATAGTGATTTCATGATGGAGGCGGGTGCGATAAAGAACATACTCATCTTTTCAATGGATTTAAATTTGCAAAGGCGATTCATTGCCCATGGTGCGAATAAGATTTTCACCACACTCTCTAACGAGTTCTCGAAAGCTCCGAGGATCGTTAGCTATGAGCATACATGTCGCTTCTTTGAGGCGAAACTCCAGAAGGGCCAAGCGGTTAGCCCACACATTCTTGATATGATTGAGAATGTCGAGAAAATGGAGGCACTTGGTTGCAAAATCGATGAGAAGATCGTCATTGACCGCGTTCTTCATTCACTTCATGATGGTTTTGCCCTTTTCAGGGCAAATTACTATATGAATGATATGAAGAAGAGTCTTCATCAGCTCCACTCACTTCTCGTACAGACCGAGAGTGATTTGAAATTGAGTGGGAGTCTGAAACAGGACATTCTCATGGTTGCAAACAAGGGCAAAGGTAAGGGCAAGGCTCAGGCCAACCTAGCTGTAGGGAAGCCGAAATTTAAAAAGTCAGGGCAAGGCAAGAGTGGGCCTGGTGAGACTAGCGGTAGCTCAAAAGGCAAGACAAAGAGCGATGAAGGTAACGTGGAGGGCCACCATTGCCACAAGCTTTGGGCATTGGAGGAGGAACTGCCCCGTGTACCGTGAGGACATAAAAGCAAGCCGCGTCTCTCCGGTTGGTATGTCTTCTTCTTTTATTCATATGATTGAGATTAACCATGCAAGTTTCGGAACTTGGGTATTAAATACTGGTTGTGGTTCTCATCTGTGTAATCATTTGCAGGGCCTAAGAAACATCACAACTCTCGCAAGGGGTGATCTGGACCTGCGAGTGGGGAATGGAGCAAGAGTTGCTGCCGTTTCAGTGGGAACATATGTAATCCAACTCCCGAGTGGATTTGAGTTATTTCTGAATAACTGTTACTATGTACCCAGTTTATCTAAAAACATTATTTCTGTTTCCGTACTTGATAAGGACGCTTTTTCGTTTGTAATAAAGGATAATAGCTATATTTTCTCTTTAAACGAAATGATTTATGATAAAGCAGTTTCCATGAATAGGATTTATGATTTAGATCAAACCACATATATAATTCATGTGAGTAGTAAGAAAGCAAAGGTTGGTGACAAAGATCAAACCTATCTATGGCATTGCCGTATGGGACACATAAATGAAAAACGCGTGAAGAAGCACATTGACAATGGGACTATCTCCCCATTCGACTATGAATCTTTTGGCACGTGTGAATCATGTCTCATAGGCAAAATGACTCGAATTTCCTTCAAAGGTGTTGGAATGCGCGCTGCTGACCTATTAGAACTCATACATACTGATGTGTGTGGACCTATGTCAATCAACGCTAGGATGGCTATAGATATTTATCACTTTCACGGACGATTTGAGTAGATATGGATATGTCTACTTAATGAAGCATAAAGTGAGGTCCTTTGAAAGTTCAAGGAATTCCAGAATAAGGTTGAGAACCAGCTGGATAGAAAGATTAAAGCACTATGTTCAGATCGTGGTGGCGAATATCTTTCGAATGAGTTTGATCAACACCCAAAGACTGGGTGTATTGTACTACAGTTAACTCCACCTGGAACACCACAATTGAATGGTGTGTCCGAACGTAGAAATCGAACCATTACTTGATATGGTTCGATCCATGATGAGTCACACGGTTGTACCTGACCATTGTGGGGTTATGCTCTTTTGTCAGCTGCTTTAATACTTAACCGAAGTCCGTCTAAAGCTGTAGACAAGACTCCATATGAATTATGGAAGGGAACGGTCTCTAACTTGTCCTTTATTCGGGTTTTGGGCTGCGAGGCTTATGTCAAGTGGAGACTTGACGATAAGCTCGGCCCACGATCGGTCAAGACATACTTTATTGGTTATCCAAAAGGGATGTTTGGTCATTACTTTTACTCGGCTACCGAACATCGAGTTTTTGTTGCGGCTAGTGCGACGTTCTTAGAGAAAGAGTTTCTCGAGAATAGGACAGTAATGGAACCTTCGATCTGTCGGAGAATCAAAAACCAACAACCGAGCAATCAATGGAGGAAACCGTTCCTTCATCATCGGCTGCGGTCAATATTCCTTTGGAACCTAGGAGGTCGGGTAGACACTCTATTCCTCCAGACAGATACATTGGTATGGTCGAGGAGAATGAGAGAGATGACGTTTTACTCCTATAGAGTAACGAACCCGCTAACTATAAAGGTACCATGACCTGTTCCGACTCTAAGCTATGGCTTGAAGCCATGCAATCCGAGATGGACTCTATGTATCAGAATGACGTATGGGATCTGGTTGATTTGCCTGATAAGGTTCGGCCTCTTCAGTGCAAATGGCTTTACAAGAAAAAGCATTCTGTACGGGGACAACCAGACACCTATAAGGCACGACTAGTGGCAAAAGGTTTCACTCAAGTGCACGGATTGCATTATGATGAATTTTTTGCACCTGTAGTCATGCTGCGTTCCATTCGGATAATCTTAGCGATTGCCGCTTTTCATGGCTATGAAATTTGGCAGATGGACGTGAAAACCGCCTTCTTAAACGGTTATTTGGAGGAGGAGTTGTACATGGTACAACCCGACGGTTTCATTGATCCTAAAAAGCCTAAGAAGGTATGCAAGCTTAAGCGTTCCATCTATGGACTTAAGCAGGCTTCTCGGAGTTGGAATCATCGTTTCGACCAGGTGATAAAAGAGAATGGATTTACTCGATCGATCTAGGAACCATGCTTATATATCAAGTCGCGTGGGAGCAAGATTGTCTTCCTAATATTGTATGTTGACGACATACTCTTGATTGGGAATGACATACCTCTCTTAACTTCGGTAAACGTTTGGTTAAAGAATCACTTCCAGATGAAAGATCTGGGCGAGGCACAAAGAATTTTGGGGATCCGTATCTACAGAGATAGATCACGACGGATGTTATCCCTCAGTCAGGAGTCTTATATAGATAAGATTCTTGAGAGGTTCAACATGACCAACTCCAAGAAGGGGAACCTTCCAATTATTTCTGGGATGCAGTTGAGTAAAGCTCATGCACCAAAGACATCGGAAGAGGTCGAGCGTATGTGTCGGGTTCCTTATGCATCAGATATAGGATCGATCATGTATGCCATGATATGCACACGTCCAGACGTGGCATATGCATTGAGTATGACGAGTCGGTACCAGGGCAATCCAGGTGAAACACACTGGATGGCTGTTAAGAATATCCTTAAGTACCTACGGAGGACTAAGGATGGGGTATTGACTTATGGAGGTGACACTGAGCTATGCGCAATCGGTTAAGTAGATGCTAGCTTCCAAACGGATCGAGATGACTCGAAATCTCAGTCTGGATACGTTTTTACTCTTAATGGCGCTGCGGTCAGCTAGAAAAGCTCCAAACAAAGTTTTATAGCAGATTCTACGGCTGAGTCCGAGTACTATGCTGCTTCAGAGGCTGCGAAGGAAGCTATATGGATGCGTCAGTTCTTACAGGGACTAACTGTAGTTCCTAGTTGGGATGATCGATCACCATCTATTGTAATAATAGTGGTGCCATCTTCTAAGCTAAGGAGCCTAAGTCCAGCAACAAGTCTTGGCATGTACATCGGAAGGCTCACATGATCCGAGATTACGTGGAGCAAAGGGAGAAAGTGATAGACAAGATTGCTACGGATGATAACGTCGCAGATCTTCTCACTAAACCATTGAGATATGATAAGCATGAAGATCACGTTATTTCCATGGGAATCAAACGTGTTCCTGAGTTGTATTAGTTGTTTTATATGGATTACACACATGTATCTTTTTCATAAAACTATCTATGAAATCATCGTATTGTTCTATATTTTGTTTTTTTATGTGGGTTGTACTGACAACGTTGAACACCACAAAGTGAACTGAATTACATTATATTTGTTTTGGTCTGTAATCACCTACATGAGCTGATAACTCTGGCAATTATTCTGTGAAGTCGATTGATGGTGGGTTCAACGAGCCATAAGTCAAACAGTTTACTGATCGATCACATATGCAAGTTATAATGATACCTCGCAGGACAATTTTGTGACAACGTTATGGAGTCTTAAATGTTTCAGAACATTAGGTGCTAGGTCGTGGATAGGACGTCCATAGTGTTCCTAGAGTCGATTCTTTTGACTATCGACTGTCTCTTGAGATTAAGGCAGTTTTTGGGTGACTTTGGTTTCTTTCTCATGGTCGACCATAACAGGAGGCTAAGTAGGTTTTTACTGGGTCATTTTATACTGCGCTTGTATCTGCAAGATTCGAGTTCAAGAAAATATCCAACCTTTATCAGGTTATGTTATTTCTCAGGGCCACTCGAGGAGTTGTAACTGAAATGCATGGCCATGCTCGAATAAAGATTCGTTTATCAGTTAAGTTACTCTCTAGTCGAGGAAACCACTCTTGATACTGATCACTTGTAAAATACGACCTTTGTGAATACAGACTTTGCAAATTGGTTTACATTGAGTGGGAGAAATTTATTATGGATATGAGAATCGGTTATCGCACATACACTTGTACGGACAAGTGTGAGATTGTTGGAGCCAGTGTCCTCCACAGTTAGTGCAATAACATAAATAAATCTCTGTAGGTTCACATGGTATACTTTGTATAATAATCAGTTGATTAACGTTTATCAATAACGGTTGGCTCGCTAGAAGTTTGACGTTATTGTCATTTTATTATGGCGGTGATCAACTGGTCCCTATAAGTCACACCTATAGGGTGTGTCTGAGAGATGTGATTATATGAATAATATAGTCATATTGATGCCTTATACGACTAAAAGGTTAGTCGATGTATTTGACTAAAAGGTTAGTCAAAAATGATGATGATAGACGGATTAAACTGTTAATTCGTAAATTGAATATAAGCTGTTATATTTAATTAATGTAAATAATGTAAGCTTAAACGAACTAATCAGTTAATTCGTGATTAAATATAAACCGTTATATTTAATTAAGCAAATGTATTACTCGTAATAATTATTGTAAATATTGTCAGATATGTATTAATAAATCGAATGCAAAAGGTTGAGTGGACTTATTAATAAGATGACAATATTAGTGACGATAATTATAATAATACAATGGATGTTATTTACTAGGTGTGACCGAAATATATGAAGCAATAAATGGATATATCTACTCAGTCCAAATCGGTTTGGAAAGAATCCTAATTGCAATTTCTTATTTTTAGGAAAACCTAGCTAGTATGATTAGGAGAGGATAAAAAGAAAAATACCCTAATTTGTCTCTAAGGGTGACGGCACAAAACACAAACACTAGGGTGATTTTTCTCTCAATTTGTCTCTCTAGATCTATCATTAAACCTCACCTAAAATTAGCGGTAATTTTGTATAATCGTTCTAGCACGATTAAGGCATATCAAGGAGCATCTTGGGTGCAACTAGTAGGAGATATCATACCTTTGATATTGTTCTTAGGCCAATTTGCAAGGACCAAAGGTTGATTTTTATCTCTTATTCATATCGTTATTTTCATATATGACTCGTTATTTCGTATCTTATAATTTTGTTATAATCCTGAAATTTAGAGGAGAAATCTACGGATATTTTCCCACATGGTCAAGATTGAGCAATATTCTGTTGGGCTGTGTTTTGGACACTGGCATGAGATAGGGTGTGGTCAGTGGTCTGGCTAGGCTTGGCGTGGCCTTGTCTTGTGTTGGCCTAACCCTAGCTTGACTTGGCTTGGCTGTGGCTAGGCTTGGCTTGGTCATGGCTTGTCATTGCTTGGCTTGTGGCTCTTGTGGCTCGAGCTATGGCTTATCTGTCTTGCCTTGGTTGGATCATGTCTTGGCTATGAGGACCCTATGGGTTTGCTCCTGCTGCACTCCCCCCCCCCTTTTGCTCGACTTTGTTACGCGTGATTGATGAAACGTTGGGCATATACTACAAATAGATAAGGATCTATGCTTTGTAAATCATCTAAAAACACAACTACATTTCCTATCTTATAGTTTCTAGTTTAAATAAATTTTTTTAGTCTTTATAATCAACAAGTGGGTTAGTATAATTGAGGCTTTCTTCTAAGTTCTTTGGGGTTGTTTTTTTGTGCCTATTCAAGTTCTTATTCATTTGTTTAAGTATTTCTTGTTCCTTTATTTAATCTTCATTCTAGTTTGTTATTGTTATTAATATTTCTACCTTAGTTAGTTTAATCTTTCTTATATTATTGATAAGGTAGTCGCGTTCCCTAAATCAAAATAAACTTAACTTAGTATTAACTAATAGTCAGCGATAAGTAAGGTATCGAATCCACAAGGAGGCGGTAATAATCAATTTGCTAAAACTAAATTAGTCTGAAGGTAACAATTTATGAGATTTTATTTTTGGTTATCTATAACTAATTGCAATAAAGTATATGATGAATTCAATAAAATTAAAAATCTAGGGTCTTAGGTTCACTAGAATTATTTTTAGGGGTAGAGGGATAATCAATTAACATCCAATAAAGTTATCTGAGGTCACAAGATCGATTGATTCAATTATGCACTTTAGATGTACAATTTAACACGTGATTACTATCATTAAACGAGTTCTATTCAATTATCGTAGTCTATCTTATTTTTAACCATATCGATGGAAATCCTAATTTACGAGACTAGTTAGTTAATCCTGGCCGGTAATCAATTAACTAGGTTTAAAACGATAATCAAACGATAACCATGTAATTGCAATTCAATCAATTAAGCTACCTCTTCTAACAATCCTAGATCCCCTTTCAACCCTAGATAGGAATTTAGCTACTCAAAACGAAGTAAATAATAACAATAATAAATAAGGTACACATGATTAACGATGAATAAAAGATTTAACAAAGAATAACTAACAATCTAATCATAGCTGAAGGAAGAAGATTAGTAAAAATACTGATTACAAGTTTGAAACGAAGGAATTTGTCTTGATGATTATATCCAGTACCAAAGGTAACGAAACTAGGAAAACACGGATTTCTATGATAATAACGCGTACGAAATAATATGGTACGAGTTTTCTATTTATATTACACAATAATCCGATATTAACGAGTTTTAGGAAAACACGGATTTCCCATAAACACTCGATCGAGTATAGTGACACGCGATCGAGTATTTCACATGCGACTCGATCGAGTGTTCTTGATCTGCACCAGCTCTATTCTTCTCGAGACTCGATCGAGTATATGCGTACTCGATTGAGTGACTCTAGAATGCTCTTATCTTCACTTCTTTCCGTCTTCATACTTCTCGATCTTCGTGCCTATCGAATCCGAGGTGTTCATTATCATTCAATTGTTCCGCAAATGCATCCAATCTGCATTAATACACCAAAAGGTGGCAGTATCGACATTCTAGCCATAATAGCATTTAATGCTTGTTTGTTTGTCCTCCCAGTTCGATAATTGTATGCTAGTTTACATGTGCTAACCTATCCGTTAGATTTATTCCTAGTAGTTTTAATCATCATACTTTATTAAGCATTAGTTTACTTTACCAAACCAATCAATCAGTCCACAATTTGATAAATGTTTGTTCATAGCATTTCACTCGCACTACCGCCTCCCTTTGATCGACTCCTTACTTTCCTAACTTCATTTGTTTGTTTATTATCCAAGCCTAAGGTATTATTGTTAGGTGCGCGACAAGTCTACAAAATATTGTCGCCGTTGCCGAGGTGCATGGATTTCTTTCGTCTTTCGTCTTAGTGAACGCATGTTCCTTGAGACCCATCTTACAATTTCTTTGTAGTATTCTTAATTTTTGATCAGGTGCATCTCCCAACTTCAAACAAATATGGCGTGATCTACAGATCATTCCATGTCTACTGAGCAGTCTCTTCCAAAAACCAAGCTTACGGTTCATCCGGCTTTTATCAGCCTAATCAAAAGAAGGCAATTCAGTGAGAATCCAATGAAAGACCCCGACTTGCACATCCGTACTTTTTGCGAAATATGTGTCACAGTTAAGCAAGTCCTAGTGACTTAAGACCAAATAAAACCAATAATTTTCCCATTTTTGCTAGGTGGAAAGGCTAAGCAATGGTGGAAACTTATGGACAAAGAAGCTATGGGTAACACCAATTGGGATTACCTGGTATGTGTATTCCATTTGAAGTATGCAACCCCACGAAACCTCGCCCATGCCGATTGCCAAATAAGAGGACTATGCCAAGGAAGCGATGAGATCCTAATTGGGGCTTAGGAAAGAAAAAAAAAAGAACATCCTAAGGAGAATCCTTATGACATTGATACGGATATTTCTCTTACCTTACCAACTAGAGAGGATCACGAGGATTCCGAAGTGTCTATTCTACTAACTCCGGTGAAACCACTTTCACAACAAATTCGGGATGCTCAACATCCTAGCCGTCCTCAAACTATGTGGAGTTATGGGGAATGTCGCTCGAAATTGTGGAAAAAACCTTATGTAAGCTCATATGTTCCAAGAAGCTAACGACAAGCTCGCCCTTTTTATAATTAGACCTGGCAAAAGGGACAGTCGGGTCAAGTTCGGAAAATCCAATTCAGGTCGGTTCAATTCGGGTTTTCCAATTTATCGGGTTGGTTTGGGTCGGGTCGGGTCCTTTTAGGTTTCGAGTCTGTTCCGGGTTTGTTGGTCGAGTCATTTTTGGGTTAACGGGTCGGGTCGTTTCTGAAAGTCCTAGACCTCTAAATAGAATCCTCTAATTAGTTCATTAAATTACATTAACTTAATGATTAAGGATCTAGTTATCATGCATACAAATATAAAAGCATAAATATGAAGATAAGATAAAGTTTCCTTACAATGAGAAAATTTCGGCTAAATAAGGGCACAATAAGAACTCCTTCTTATTGTTCTTGAGCTTAGAATTAGTGGATGATCCTCCATAAATAAACCTCCAAACTATAAGGTCTCCTTCTTGTTGCACCGAAGAATCAACCCAAATTATCTTAGCTTATTATTAACTAGATAATAACTAAGAAATAATACTACTAATATTATTGTATTACTACACTAGTAATATGACATGAATATTAGTTTGCATGTGAGTTTTAGAAAGGTGTTGAGTTAGAAAGAGAAGTAAGAAAACAAGCATAAAAATGAAGTGGATGAAAATTGAACAACTCTTGTTCTATTTAAAGGCCAATATGCCCGGCACCCTTAAGCTACAAAAGGGCTCCATTTTGCTTATTTTTATACTTGTGTAAGATGGTAGAGTGTAGGTTATGTATTGTTGATCGATTAAAGCATGAAAGTCATGTCACAATCAAAATAAAGTATTGTGTAAGAAAAGAACAATGATCATTCTCTTCTTCACATGTCATGACCGGCCATCATATGTCTGTTATGGACCATTTCGATTTTTGATATTTGTCCCACAAATACTTATTCATCATATGCTTAATTACCTTCTATAATTAAGTGTTAATTTGATCATATAACAATTATATGACACAAATTAATAAACAATATGTACTTAACTTTTAAGTGATAATTTACCCTTATATCAATATATAACGGGTCCCACAATGCCCAGTTTATTTATTTTACAACTCTTTGTAAATATAATTAACTAATTACCTCTACCTCAAAATATATGTATACCCTCAACTAATTGAAAGTCCATAGACCCTAATTAGATTCCTCTAATTAGTTACTAATTAACTTATTAATTTAGTATTTAATGATCTATGTAACATGCATGCAAATATAAATGCATAAATAAACATAAGATCAAATTTTCTTACATTGAGAAATTTTGGTATTTATGGGCACAATAAGAAACTCCTTTTCTTATTGATCTTGAGCTAAAACAAAGAGGATGATCTCCTTAGACTGAACTTTCAATGTAGAAACTCTCCTTCCAACATGCACCCAAGACTAACCCAAACATTCACTATAATTTCAGACTACAAAAATATAGTGACAAGTAGTGACTAATTTTAGATTTATTACTACTCTAGTAATATAGGAATATTAGTTGTTTTGAGAGTTTTTGAGAAAAGTTGGAGAAAATAGCAAAACAAGTGAAAAATTGAGCAAATGAAATGAACAACCAACATGTCCTTATATAGGCCATATTGGCCGGTCTTGGTGCTCAATTTTGAGCCAATATTTTCCTTATTTTAATCCCATGCAAAATGGTAGAGAGTAGGATAGTATATGATCATGCTCATGTGTCATACATGTCATAATCACATGTTGTAGTGTAAGAAAAGAAAAGAACAAAAATCGTTCCTTCCACTACATGGAATCCAACCTCTTCTAGGCTATATGGTCCATTTTGATTTTTGATATTTGTCCCACAAATACTTATAATCATATGCTTAATTATCTAGTATAATTAAGTGTTAATTTGATCATATAATAATTAAATGATTCAAATTAATAAATAATATATATACTTAGCCTTTAAGTAGTATATTACCATTATATCAATATATAATGGGACCCACAATGTCTAGTTAATTTATTTTACAACTCCTTGTAAATATAATTAACTCATTACCTCTACCTCAAAATATATGCACAACCTCAACTAATTTAGTGAATTAACGATTAATTACTAAATTAAATCTTATTTAATCGTATTAAAATAAGACATAAAATTTATTCAGTCAGTTATCGTATAATTGACTAATAAACTCAACCTCTATGAGTTCCTAACTCAATTTCTAATAAATAACTCTCGTAACCAAACATATATCAAATATATATGTAAAAGACTATTTAAACTATATCGCATACAAATAATTAGTTTACTGTTGGGGTATCATCCTTTAGGTGTGACAGAAAGGGGTCAGTTGATCACCGTCGTAATACGACAATAACGTCTAACTCTAGTCAGCTGATCGTTAATGATTTACGTTAATCAACTGACGTGGAGTATCAATATACTCGTCATCCCACGGATATTCCAAAATGAGATTTATTATATAAATGCACTATTGTGGAGGACACTTACTCCAACACTAATTTAATGAATTAACGATTAAACACTAAATTAAATCTGATTTAATCGTATTAAAATAAGACGTAAAATTTATTGAGTCGGTTATCGTATAATTGACAAATTAACTTAAGTGGAATGAGTTCCTAACTCAATTTCCAATAAATAACTCTCATAACTAAACGTACATATCAAATATATGGAATGCCCTAATTAAATTGTATCATATACAAATAATTATTATTCTATTTGGGTCTCATCCTATAGGTGTGACCTAAGGGATCAGTTGATCACCACCGTCATACGACAATAACGTCTAACTCTAATCAGCTGAGCGTTACCGATTTACGTTAATCAACTGACGTGGAGTATCAAAATATACTAATCATGCCACGTATTTTCTAAATAAGTTTTATTATATAAATGCACTTTATTGGAGGACACTTACTCCAACAATCTCCCACTTGTCTGATACAAGTTGTGCATGCAGCAACACTATTGCGGAGGAGTCCTCCTCCTACAATATCTCTCACTTGTCTCGACAAGTTGTGTGCTATCGATTCTCTTGTCTCTTTTGCGTCACATCCTCCCACTCATCACAAGGTGTCTTTCAGGTCGCACTTGTGATTTAATATTTATATATTGAGTGGTTTTCTTGATCTGGAGATTAACTGTCTGACCGGAAAATCTACCACAGATCTCTTCCGAGCGTGGCCACGCATTTCCAGTCACTAATCCTCAAGTGGCCGTGAAGATGTTAATACCCAACGTGGGTGGACAATTCATGTTGACCCAACTTACACTGTATAATGCAGATCACCATGACCCAGAAGATGCCCATCGGCCTCCTTTCACAGCACGACCTAGGACTAAAAAAAGGTCAATCGGAAACTATACTGAATCAGGTAAATGGTCGCCAGTCTAAAGAATCGACTCATAGGAATAAAATCAAAATCCCCGCCACGACCAGGGTTCAACAATTTGGATAAGGGACTCTATCATGGTCACTACCCGACAGAGTGTCTTAACAATCTGTCTATGTAAACGACCAGTCATCTCTATGACACCATTGTGCTGAACCAACTATTGATCGACTTACAATCTAGTCACTTCGAGACGTCACCTCAAATGAATAACTAGAAACAAAACACTAAGTTCATCCTGTTCACTTGATTTGGGTTCAACCTTTCGTTAACCAATTCGGATAAACAAAGTATTAAAATTTAGTCAAACTAAATAAAGGAGTTTTTAATGAAACTCTAACAATGAATGCGATTATGAAATATATGGAAAAATTGATACGCTATCAATAATTTCATATCTCATAATCTAAAGCAATTCAAGTACATTATTCAATCCCCATTGAAATGACATGACTATCATGTTCAGCCTGCAAAAAGGCATGGCTAATGGATTAGCAATACTTGCATTTTCCCATCTTTCTGATTGCTATTTCTCTTTGTCACCGTAATCTCATATTACATAAAACTTTCTAAGTACATGTGTCTAGGTTTGAATCTAGACTTAGGACTCTTGGCCTAAATGTAGCTCCCATTGTTTTACCAATATCATAGGATAAAATATACAACTATAGGAACTACTTCTAGTCCCTCCATTACTGTCGAATCCATGCGACTTTCATATGCATCATCAAATGATGCAATGTACTCCATTTTCGTTGTGAAATCCGCAATGATAAGCTGCATGGAACACTTCCAGCGGATACATGACATTTATATTTGGAAATGACACTCTTTCTTGGAACCTTTCCAATAGTCCTTTCTGCTTGGAACTGTTCCAACAGATAAATTTTCTATAAAACAAAGCCAGATTGTGATTTCAAATCAGTTTGATCAGTTTGAAAAATGACGTTTGTGTAACCACTTACACACAACTCAGTATATATACTCCAAACATTCAGAACATATCCTTAGTCCTTCAAAAGTACTTAAGGATGTTCTTTATGGCAAACGACTCATCATGTTCAAAGCATGCGAAATGTCGAATTGAGCATACATCTTAGCGTTTATAATTGATCCTGCAGCGGAAGCAAAATGTAACATCCCGTAATTTGAAAGACCGAAATTATATTTGAAAAGTAATAAATTTAATTTATTTTAATTTATTACGATTTATTTGAATTTATGATAATTTAATATAATTATTTTGAATTTATTTGGAATTAAAGAGTAGGTTATACGGTTTAAACCCGAACTTCATTTAACTATTCCCGAGTCAACTTAAGTCCCGAAACAAACCCAAAACCCGACTCCTACATGTGCCACACGCCCCAAGGCACCTTTTTTTCTCATTTTAGGGCTTTTGATTACTTTTGATTAAACTAATACAAATATCTAAGATATTTGTAACTTTATCGATCTGTCAACTTAAATTCTACAACAAATCGCTTAAACCCGGACCCGACTTCTTCCTCCTCCACACGCCTCTTCCTTTTGTCCCTTAGGATTAGATATTTTCATTTCTTTTGATTAAACTAACACAATATCTAATAATATCTAGATATTTACCATAATATCTAAGATATTTATAAAACCTGAGTCAATCCAGTAACAACAAGTTCAAAACCCGACTCCCGTAAATCCCCTATATTACACGGTCCAACCTCCCCTCTTACTCACTAATTATCTTTTTATTTTACATTAAATCAACTTAATATCTACTTAATGCCTTCTTTAATATAATCACAATTGTTCTTCGTGTTCTTGTTCTTGAGCAAAATCGTCACAAAACCTTCGTTACTTGGCCAAATCCGTTCTAAATTATTTTTCTAGAGTCTCCTCTCCGCTCTTCATCTCCGTGAGAAGATTATGAAGACGAGTTTGGTGACTCGTATATTTTAGAAGAAGATTAGTAGACGGGTTTTTAGGTCTTATTTTGGTGCTATTTGGTTTTGTGCTAGCTAAGGTAACGATTACCGAGTTACTCGACGAATTAAAGTCACATATATTTTTTTTATTTACGGTTTTAAGTAGTAACATGCTAGGTTGTTATTATTATTAAGTTTTATGAGTTTTTAACATATTTAGTGTTTTTGACATGTTGGATGATTTGTTCATAATCATAATTTTAGTATGAATGATAGTTGAATTGGTTGTTAAAATGGATGGTTGTTAATTAAAACATGTTAGAAATAAATTTGGGGTTGTTGTTGGTGGTGGCCGTGAATGGTGGCCGAGAAACAGGACCGGCAGGCCCGGTTCAGGCCCGGTCCAGGCCCAGCTGCCCGGTCTTGGTTGGCCCGTTAATTGGCCCTTTGGGCTTGTGTCGATACTTGATTGTTTTGTTGTTGTTTTGACGGGTTTTAAATATGTTAAGCATGTGGGAAATATTAAGAAACGATTTTAGAAATGGTTGACCAAAACAGGCCCAAACCAGGCCCGTGGGCCCAGTCCAGGCCCGGTTCAGTCTCGGCCCGGTCCAGGCCCGGCTGACCCGTGAGCCCTCCTTTGGGCTTGTGACGGTTTTGAGTTTATTGTTATTATTATATCATGTTTTGTAATATTTAGCAAGTGGGAAGGAAATTTTAATAAGTAAATTATTTAATTAAACGGTTTTCATAATATTATTATTTCTCACATGTAGAATTAATAGCATGAGATGTAGTTTAATTTGATGATCCCTTCAGTCAAGCGGGTTTCGTAAGAATAATCATTTCACTGTAGAAATTAGAATAAAATAGCATGAAAGGAATTGATGTGTTCTTAAGGTTCTAAGCTAATGGCTAAGAGACTCTGTTTCTAGCAGGTTTGATCCACCGGGTTTGGTCAAACTAAGATCTAGTCAGCCCCGATTTGACTGATGACCCGTCGCGGGACTCGGGTCGGGGATTTGTCTTCAAGAAAGGTTGTATTTAATTACTGAATTAGCCTTAGGAGATATGAGGCGATATGATATTTGATTTTTATTTATATGCAATTAGTCACATGATAGGATGTGTTCCCGTGACTGTTTTTTTATATGGTTGGTGTCGTGTTGACTAAGTACCCATAGAGAATTATGGATATATGGCGTCTTGACCATTCTAATTCTAAATGAGTAGCTTGGACCATGACATTTGAAGACTATATTTAAACGAGTATATGAGTTCACAGCTTGATAGCTTTTGTGTCACGGCTGGATTTTGATACCAAGCCGGGGACATTTGACTGACCTATGGCTTCCACTTTGGGAATGGAGCAAGCTTAAGTACTAGCCAACTCTGCTTAGGGGGTCTCCTAGTAGAGATTCTCATGTACTTTTGGTCATGAGACAGGGAATGGGTTAGCTGTTGTCGCTAGGTCTGCGCAGTCTAGGACTAGGATGTTTATCCTACCTTGTGGTATAGAATCGAGTTACAGAAGTCGACTATTGACTGTGCTAAGAACTTATGCCTGTTTCTAGACGTATTGGTCTTTCATGTTTGATGATTCTATGAATCGTAGAAGGTGAGATGCAAGCCGGCTACGGTTGATAGAGTTTGGATTACCGGTTGTTAACTGATTCACATGATAGCTTGCATGAGTAGCTTAGCCTTCATATGCTAGGTTATATGTTAGTTATTTATTTCATAACATGAAAAGCATATCGTATATGTTAAGGCTTTTTATTTTCCATATACATCTCTTTTATGTTATTCATGTTTTATTAAACTCGACATTTCGTGGTTGGGAGAACTCGGAGTTACTCCCTACTGACTGTGGCTTCCGTGTTTACATTTAATGCGGTCGACAGGTTTGTGATGCATGCTTGGGTACATCGACGAGCTAGCGAGTGAAGTATTACCTTGGACCTATATTCGGTTCTTAGGATTGTATTATTTAATACACTCTTTTATTTCCGTATTTATTAGGGAGATATGTCTCCCGTTTTAGATACTTCTTATGTATAATATTATTTCCTTTTTGTTATGAACCTTTTTCTTTAAGACACCTTTGTTATGATGAATATATTTAATGGTAGGTTCCGGTTTTAAAAATTTACCGATTTTCACTAAAGTGAACCTATTAAAAACGTATTCTCATCTTTTATTTATTTAAATTACTTGTTTATCTTTCCGCAAATTCGAGGGTGTCACAGTTGGTATCAGAGCATTTCGGTCCCGACGCACGTTTGTGTACCCTAGTATAAATAACTTGACCTAAATAAAATAATAAACTTGTGAGATAGAATGGTAGGATGGGTAGATTAGGATTTATGTTGTAGTCTCTTTGTGCTTGCTAAATGATAAGTACTCCTATATCTTTACCGTCCTGAGATGTGTTTTCATGCTCTTATGTTCATTCGGACATTCCTATATCAATAAACGGATCTACTTTTCCGGCTAATCTCCTTCGGTTCCCTCTTGAAGAATTTGATATCATTCTGGGCATGGATTGGTTATCTACATATCATGCTCGATTTGAATGCCGTGACCAGAAGATTATTCTCAAAAGCCCTTTAGGTACCCGTGTATCCTATCAAGGGGTTCGAAAACAGACCACTGTGAAACTTGTTTCGGCTATGAAGATGGTAAAAGCTATCAAGAAAGGTTACAAAGCTTTCTTATGTGTTGTGACTACTTCTACCACTTCGTCTTTGCCTTCATTGGAAGATGTGCCAATTGTTCAAGAATTTCCAGATGTATTTCTCGATGAATTACCAGGAATTCCACCTGAAAGAGATGTTGAGTTCTCTATTGAACTAGTTCCTGGAACTGGTCCTATTGCGAAAGCTCCATATCGCATGGCACCTACCAAATTGAAAGAGTTGAGAGTTCAACTTGATGATATGATCGCGAAAGGCTTCATTAGGCCTAGTGCATCTCCTTGGGGTGCGCCCGTGCTCTTTGTCAAAAAGAAAGACGGTTCTATGCGACTGTGCATTGATTATCGTGAGTTGAACCGTGTCACAATCAAAAATAAATATCCACTTCCGCGTATTGATGATCTCTTTGACCAGTTACGTGGTGCTTCAACTTTTTCAAAGATTGATCTTAGATCGGGTTATCATCAAATTCCCGTTCGTGAAGCAGATATTCCCAAGACTGCTTTTAGCTCGAGGTATGGTCATTTCGAATTTAAAGTGATGCCATTCGGTTTGACTAACGCTCCAGCAATATTCATGGATCAGATGAATCGTACCTTCAGCGAGTACCTCGATAAATGTGTTGTGGTATTCATTGATGATATTTTGATCTTTTCTAAATCTAAGGAAGAACATGCTGATCACCTCCGAACCATTTTGGGTGTTCTTCGACGCCAAAAATGGTATGCTAAGTTCTCTAAATGTGAATTCTGGTTGCCCGAGGTATCTTTCCTTGGTCATGTCATTTCAAAAGACGGTGTTATGGTCGATCCAGCTAAGATTGAGGCCGTGTGGAATGGAAGAGTCCGAAAAATGTGTCCGAGATTCGGAGTTTCCTTGGTTTAGCGGGTTATTACCGTCGGTTTGTGAAAGATTTCTCTAAGTTAGCAAGACCGATGACTCAATTGCTAAAGAAGGAAGCAAAGTATATCTGGACCGATGAATGTGAAAATGCCTTCTTGGAATTAAAGAAGAGATTGACTACCGCACCGGTGTTGACTTTACCAGATGATGAAGCTGATTATGATGTCTATTGTGATGCTTCTAAGCATGGTTTGGGATGTGTCTTAATGCAGAATAGAAAAGTCATTGCATATGCTTCTCGACAACTCAGGGTTCATGAAGTGAACTACCCGACTCATGATCTTGAGTTAGCAGCTGTGGTGCATGCATTGAAAACTTGGTGACACTATCTTATTGGAGTTCATTGTCGAATCTATACCGATCATAAAAGCTTGAGGTGTAACACCCGGAAATGTACCCTATTTTTCTAGTAGAAATATTTTACGAAAGCTTTTCAGTAAATTTAAGTTTTAAATTAGAATTTTAAGTTCCGAGTCGAATTTAGAATTTCCGAGTTCGTATTTGGAATTTCTGCAAGATTTCATGAAAAAGCCGTCTTAAGTCAAGTTTGACTTTCTTGACTTTGAAAAGCGTCTTTGACTTTTTCTCTCATAACTCACACTACTCCCTCTTTAACCTAATATTTCATTTCATCACAAAAATCAAACACTTTTCTTTCTTCTTCCTTAAGCAACTTTTCCTCTTTGAATATCGATCTTAGAATTGGCGTAGTTTCTTCGTTACTCGATAGAATTTACGTAAGTTTATCTTATTCTTCCTCCCGTACCTTCCTCTATCCGTATTGATAATAAAATTATCGTCTTTCTCGCTTTTTAAGCATTCCGTCTTTCTCAAGATGAACTTTATTCATCTTTTTGCGATCTAATTGTAGGTGGCGACCTCCAAGATCCCGACAAAGACTATTTCCTTATAGAAGAGGAGCTTGACGATCATTAGAGACGCATAGAAGGTAACGGTGAAGGGTTACTCGGTATTACTTACGTGTTTTACATGTTATATGCTAGAAAATCGTATTAGAATACGATTAGGAAGATTAGGATTCATGCTATGATTAGTAAATGATGTTATATGATGAATGTTGATGAATTATATTGATTGTTGATGATTATTTGAAGTATATATGAGAATGGAAATGATTTGGAAATGAATTGGTTAAGTGTAAGAGGCTCTCGGGTGAACTGGGGTTCCCTGCCGGTCGACCGGCCGCCGGTCTGCCAACCGGCTGGGAAAACTCCAGTAACTCATTTGGAAAATGGGATTTTTGTATAAGAGGTGCTCCAGGCCGGCCAACCGGCCACCGGTCAACCCACCGGCCTGGAACACATCAGTGTTGAAGTTTTGAGTTTGGTATGATTGGCTGTGCCGGTCGACCGGCCGCCGGTCGACTGACCGGCCCAGACCCTTTTCCTCTGTTTTTGGGATTTTGCCTGTGTTCTGAGCCGGCCCACCGGCCACCGGTCTCCTGCCCGGCCTGCAACACGGCTGTGTTGTTTTCCTTTGACTTTTGAAACTCGTAATTTATATTAGTTCGCATGATCGGTTTATCATATAATTTTACGTACTGTCTTATAATATTCATGTCTTGGATTTATGATATCTCTTTCGCATGTATCACATGTTTTGTGACTGTTTTCGATATGTTCCCACTTTGAATCGGTTTTTACAAATGAATCGGTTTGAGCACTATTTTGTCTTGTGCTTTTTATTCTCATTCCCCTTGGCTACCTTCCCGTTCGTAAGGCTGGAATGTCGAACGGAGAGGTATCCTACTGCTTAAATGCATGTGTTAGTGGGCATACGACGACGTTGTTGGGAGTTGAACGCTATGCGTTGTTCGACCCGGCCGTCAAATGTTGTGTACTTGCGAGGTGGTGTTATTTGCATGTAGCGTACCGCATGTTATGAGGCTTGAGCTTTTTTTCCGCCTCTTTCGTGAATTGATCTACCGAATTTGGGGTACTCGGCATATATTTTATAAGCCCGAGTCTTGGATGCGAAACGCTTTATCGCATGTCGAATCGGAAAATGTGATTCCGAGAATCTGGCCAGGTTTAGATTAGAAGCCGTTTAATTATCGTTCCTACCAGGAGGAAATTAGTCTACATACGCGAAATGCTTTATCGTGTATGAGTTCCGGGAAATGCTTTATCCCGTGGATGCCTTTTAATCATACTTGTCATGTACACGATGCTAGTGCGTTTCATTTACCGTGAGAGTTGTCGTTTTGTGTCGTTGTCTTTGAATGCGTGATTTCATGATTTTATTCATGGTCATTGCATGACTTGGCAGCGTCAAGGTCTTGGTTCGTGTATGGATGATAATATGTTGGATTTATGGTGGTCATCGCATGACTTGGAATGGTATGTTTGTCGAGTCTCAATCTTATCAATCTTATACCGCTAACGGTGAGATGTAAGCCCTAGTGAGCGTATTCGGTTGCCTAAGAGTGTCTTCCCCGAGTCTTTGAATATCATGATGGATTCGGATTGTGCCTCTTATGTTCTTATCATTATCTATAGAATTGCCTATTTATTCTTATCACAACTCCCATGTATATCTATATATGCATGATTTTACCTTTGTATTTCCTTATATGTACGTTAAAGGTGATATGGCTGGGAGAACCCGGAGTTACTCCCCACTGACTGTGGCGTTCATGTTTTTCATGAATGAACAGGTTGCTTGCATGGATTGACTCTTTGGATATGATATTTTGGGGTTCGGGTGTGAGCTAGCGGGCGTTGTCCCTGGCAGATTAACCTCTAGACGATTTTAGCTTATTTGCTAAACACTTGTTCTTTGTTAACATTTTGAGCGACTCCGTCTCTTTGTTATTTTTCCGCACTTAGTTGTAATATTTTGACACTCCTCGTTTTATTTAACTTGCATGTATAAAAGTTTAAAAAAAAACTACCTATTTCCGCAATATAATTCACATGCTTGTTTGTTTATTATTTCCGCATTCGCGAGGGTTGTCACAGTTGGTATCAGAGCTTAATCGCTCCCGACGCACACACGTGAACCCTAAACTTAAATTACTTGACCTTGTAATAATAAATGAGAGATGAGTAGACTTAAGGACCTAAGGTGGTAGTCTTTGGTGTACTTGGTGTTGTTAGGTTCTAACTTGTTTGTTGATTGTATTGAGTGATGTTATGTTATGTTTGTATCTTCCGTCTTAAGGTGTAATTGAAGTGTATTTCTTTCTCATCGATGTTTTCTCTCGTCCTTAATGTATCTTGCTTTCTTCCTTCTATCTAGGTGCTTTTTCTCTTCCATTTTGTTTGCCTCTTGGAAATTACTCTTGATAGTTCCTCCCTCTTACCATTGGTATCCTTACCTTCCTTTTGTAACATTTTTATGGATGTCATACCCTTTTGTTTGTGGTATATTGTACTTGGTCGGAAGAACTTTGAACTTTGTGGAATATTAGTGTTGGTTAGAATGATTTGTGATTTGAGGAAAATAGTGTAGATCTAAATTCACCCTATATTGATGATTGGTTGTAACTCTAAGGAAAGGTAGTAAGATAAGTTTGATGATTTTAGTGCTTGATGCTTGTCATGACAAATGTGTAAATAGTTCATGATATTCGATGGTGTAAGGTCGAATGAGTTGGTTATGACTTCTTAACTCAATTAGTAAGTTAGTCTTTTGGACTTAGAAGTTTATTATTGTTGTGAGACCATGCTTATGATAGGTCTAGTTGGTGTAAATAAGAAGTTTAGAATGATATCTTGAGGTGCAAAATGATTTTGAGACTAAGTGACGTCTTGTGGTTTCCTATGGTGTGTTTGTAAGTGTAGGCTTGGTGGAAAAGCATTTGGCTATAGTTGTTGGATTTAAAGATATGATCTTATCTTATGGTATCGGAGACTTGTTTGAAGTAGTAAGGTTTCGTTGTGAGTTGAACCATATTACTTGAGGATTATAGATATAAGCGAGGTTCGATGATGTAATCTATGATGGAAATACCTTGGGATGTTAATAATGATGTTTGACTTGAGGTCGTACTTTGATAATAATGAACTCGTGGGCTATAGACTTAAGATGACCTAGTATCATAGAGTATTTGGTTAGTCCTTCAATTACATACCTACAGCCGGTGTGTTGAATATTTGTATCTAAAGTAATGTTACTATGGCTTGAGTTGCAATTTCCGCAATTAGGACTCCTTTTGATGATTAAATGATGGGATGAATTTGGGTTTTAAAAATCTATTGTTAAACACTAGGTTTTACCTTACCTTACTCCGATGATTTGTGGTACGAGGGTACCTTGTAAGAGACCTTTGTTATTGAGATGATTTGCTTTGCTATCGCCCTGAGTTTGAAAAGGGAATTTTGTGGATAAAACCTTAAACCTTTTTCTCGTGCCATTATCCCTTTCCATTTCCTTTCTTGCAAGTTCCTACTAAGCCCGATTCCTAGAAAATTGTTTTCTCTTATCTCTTCCTTTGCTTGGCTACCTTCATAGCTATATCTATTCAATATCTAGCTTTTGGCTCCCTGCCTCTAGCGTTCCTCTAACTTTTGTCCGATCTTATCGCGTTCGTGTTTCCCTCGAAATCTCCTATCGTTTCCAATGTCATGGTGTCATTCTCTTTCCTGTGGTGAGATGATTACGTTGTTAGCTAGCTTCGTGTTGATTTTGATCATGAATAGGATTGGGATTTAAACCTTAGGATGAATCTGTTGGTGGTATTGTACTCTCTTGGTGGCTTCATTTATTGAGCTTTGCTAGTGTAGTGCATTTTGGGAATCAAGTTGAGCGAGATGATATTCCGTTGTTTTTTGTTGAGTATTATATCGGTTGCTTGGGATAGCAATTGGAATTAGATGCTCTAATTGGTGGATTCTAAAGAGACCTTTGCTTTAGGGTAATTGATTGGTACCCAAAGTTTTAGGAGTTTTGGTCATAATGAAAACGATTCATTTTGGAGTTTTTAGATGATCTAAATATTTGAGTGTTGTCTGATTGCCAATATTGGTCATTGGTGGTTGGAATTAGTAATTCTCTTTTATTCTTAAGGAACCATAGTTTGCTAATGTGACTATTTATATTTGAAGCTTCGAGCGTAGTAATGATCGAATTAAGGATGTTAGGGCGTATTAAAGAATTCTTATAAGCGATAATGGATTGTGGATTTTCCCTTGTCGTGAGACTTTGGATGAGACTAGTTGGTTCTTAGATAATTATGTTTGGTTGCGTGGATTGTGTTTTGACTTTCGAAGATGAGAAAGTTTATTGCAAATTTAGGATAATGAGTTTGAAGTAAATTGAATCAAGGGAATTTCATGGTAAGTCTCCTTTACCATGTGGATTGTTAGTTGTGGAGTCTACCGTGCCGATGGATCTCAGTAGATTCTAATTGGATTTGAATAATTGGGATTTGTTACTCGAAGTGTCATGTTTATGAAATATTTTGGTAGGAATCTGATGATGGAAAATGTTGAGGATATATTGCACTCTCTTGAGGACTAGATTACTCGTGGAGTTAGTGATGTCGAGTTGTGATCGACATTTGAATTTTCATAGATGGAACATAGTATTGTGGTTCATTCCTCTCTTTTCCCTCAAATTGATCTTTATTCAATCCGCTACTCTTTAATTCTTTTCCTTTTTAGTCCATTTTACTCGTTTGGTCGTATCTCTTAGTATCACGATTTGTGATTTCGATGTTCGAGTCGCTCTATGTACGTGTAAGGTCATGTTATTTGATTTTATCTTTGATAAAACTTTCAAATTTCCATATTATATTTCAAATTTAACGTTTCAAAGAATTCTAAAGATGGTTTGTGTTCCCTCTTTTTGGAGAAAATGGATTTCTTTTACTTTTATATTTGGATTTTGCGTATGGTTGGATGTTTGCACTTGTTATTGGAGACGTCTGATTACTAGTCCTGCACTGACTAACGTTGTTTTGAATTTCGATTTCACTATTTCGACTTTAATTTGATTTGGATAATTTGAGTTCTCGTTCGCGACGAGCATTCTTGTGATCCGTAAGTAAGTTTCGCACTTATGAAGAATTTTCCTTAAACCATTTTCGAGATAAACCTCGTTTCATAAATATTCCCCTTATAAGAGTTTTCGTATTAATTTTGAAAACCGATTCTTGTCCTTAATACTTTTGTTTTCTACTCTCAAGTTTCGAGGACGAAACTTTTTAAAAGGTGGGGTGATTGTAACACCCGGAAATGTACCCTATTTTTCTAGTAGAAATATTTTACGAAACCTTTTCAGCAAATTTAAGTTTTATTTTAGAATTTAAAGTTTCGAGTCGAATTTAGAATTTCCGAGTTCGTATTTGGAATTTCTGCGAGATTCCATGAAAATCCCGTCTTAAGGCGAGTTTGACTTTCCTTGACTTTTGAGTCGAGTTTGACTTTTCTTGACTTTTGAGTCGAGTTTGACTTTTCTTGACTTTTGAGTCGTCTTTGACTTTTCTTGATTTTTGAGTCGTCTTTGGCTTTTCTTGACTTTTGAGTCGTCTTTAACTTTTCTTGACTTTTGAGTCGTCTTTGACTAATCTTGACTTTTAAGTCGACTTTGACTTTCGTTGACTTTTCCAACTCACCCTTTACTTATACTCCCTCATAACCTATTTTTCCCTCATTTTCCAGTTACTCCTTCTTCCTCATCAAACCACCAAAACCTAAGTTTCCATATTTGATCAAGCTTTAAATCATCGCTACACCTTCGTTACTCGCTCAAATTCACGTAAGTTCGTCTCATTCTTCCCCTCTTACCTTCCTCTATCCGTATTAGTAATCAAATTACCGTCTTTCTCGCTTTTTAAATTATCCGTCTTTCCCATGTGAAGTTATTCATCTTATATGCCCTATTGGGTGGAGACTACTAGGAAGGCTTAGTATCGATTAAGACGCTAGCAGGTAACGGTGAAGGGTTTCTCGATATCATTTACGTGTTTTACATGATTTCCATGTTAGAATTCGTTTTTGGAATACAATTAGAAAGCTTAGAAATTATGATTTTGAGGATGATTGTTGTTAGTTGATGATTGTTGATGATGAATATTGATTGTTGATAGTTGATAGAAGTGAATTATGAAAATTGGAAATGATAGAAATAGTGTTGTTGTTCTCGGGTGGACTCGTGCAAATTCACAGCACCGACCCTTTTTAGTAGAATGCTCATATCTGCTTCGTTACTTGCTTGTTTTGGGCTTGTGATCACTCGTTGGAACCGTAAGAGAATAAGATATCACCTCGACTTGGAATTTCTGCATTCCAATATCTAGAACTCTAGTTATGACAGTTTGAAGTGAACCCTTGTTTAAGTTAGTTTCCAAACTTGTTGTTTTGGAGAGTTATCTATGTTTCTTATTTATTATGCTTCTTAAACTTGGTCTAATGCTTTGGTATCATGTATTGATTCATGTTTTTGGATATATGATATCTCATTCCTGTAACTCACATGTTTTGTGACGGTTTTTTTTGCTATGTCCCACTTTGAGTCGGTTTTTACAAATGATACGGTTGGAGCACGGTTTGGTCTTGTGCTTTGTACTCTCATTCCCTTGGCTACCTTCCCGTTCGTAAGGCTGGAATGTCGGAACGGAGAGGTATCCTACTGCTTAATTGCATGTGTTAGTGGGCATACGACGACGTTGTTTGGAGTTGAACGCTATGCGTTGATCGACCCGGCCGTCAAATGTTGTGTACTTGCGAGGTGGTGTTATTTGCATGTAGCGTACCGCATGTTATGAGGCTTGAGCTGTTTTTCCGCCTCTTTCGTGAATTGATCTACCGAATTTGGGGGTAACTCGTCATTTTATTGTAGTCCCGTTTCTTTATGTGGAAACTTCTTACCACATATCGAATCGAACACGTCTTATTCCGAGAGTCTGGCCAGGTTTAGACTAGGACCGTATTATTATCGTCGTCCTACCGAGAGGATTAGAGTCTTGTGTGTACGAAACGTCTTATCGTACATGATTCCAGGAAACGTCTTATCCTGTGAACTTGTTTTGTCTAGGTCATGAGTATACGAAACGTCTTATCGTATACGGTTCCGGAAAACGTCTTATTCCGTGAGCTTCCATTGACTTGTCTTGCTATTGTACACGATGCTAGTGCGTTTCATTTACCGTGAGAGATGTTGTCAATATATTGGTATGATTACATGAATGATTATATGATTGATCATTGAATGACTTGGCATGGTTTGTTTGTCGAGTCTCAATCTTATCAAACTTATACCGCTAACGGTGAGATGTAAGCCCTAGTGGGCGTATTCGGTTGCCTAAGAGTGTCTTCCTCGAGTCTTGAATAACATGATGGTTCCTCAATTTGATTTCCATATGAGCTTATCATTATATATTGGATTGCCTATTTATTCTTATCGTAACTCACATGGATATCTATATATGCATGATTTCACTTTTGTATTTCCTTATATGTACGTTTAATGTGATATGGCTGGGAGAACCCGGAGTTACTCCCCACTGATTGTGGCGTTCATGTTTTTCATGAATGAACAGGTTGCTTGCATGGATGGCTTTTTGCTTATGCTATTTTGGGTTCGGGTGTGAGCTAGCGGGCGTTGTCCCTGGATGAAACACCTCTAGACGTTGTTTAGCTAGTTGCTAATTACTTTGTCTTTTGTTAACACTTTGAGAGAGTACGTCTCTTGTGGTATTTTTATTTAGTTTGAAATATTTTGACACTCCTCGTATTTTTCTATCTTGCATGTATAAAGGTTTTTAAAATACCGTATTTCCGCTATATAATTCACATGCTTGTATGTTTTATATTTCCGCATTCGCGAGGGTTGTCACACATAAACTATTCCAACGGTTCCAACTTCCCACAAAAGTTGGTGGAGACTCCACAAATGCGTGTATTCACGCTTGTCCCTCGTTGCTCCATCCGTGGTACCCCGTGTACTACAATTTTCGGAAAGGATCGTGAAACCCGTGTATCACAATTTGACGACTCCGCTGGGGAAAATACACTTACGTGTTACCCAGGGTGAAACTTGAACGAGGTTAGATAATAGTATGTATGAGACAATTGTCGGTTCTCATTACTCGACCTTCCTAGGTCGTTTTATTCGGCCTTCCTAGGCCTAACCCAACCCTTTCGACCAATCGTCCTGTCTTGACGGTACAAATTTTTATCAGGGCCTAAGGATGGATAACAATTGACGTCAACCATACCGCGATGTGTACTCATGTTAGCACCAAGGGATTTCACTACTCGGGCGAATGGACTAGGAACCGACCTTACTCGTGTTTGGCACGGACCTCTCCACATAACCTGGGTTTGATTGCTTGGTATGGCAACCTACCTTCTAAGCCAAAACCCTTTTATATGCACTCAGCATGCCGTTATTCAGCCTGTTTAAATGTGTATAACCATTATGTGATCACCATATTTGTAAAACCCGACTCGCGGAGTCTTTTGGGCCCGTACTGGTCTGAATTCAGGCACGGCCCGCACTCGAGAATGGGGCTAAAACTGAAAGACCCATCCCCTTGCTTCCCTTGCTAGCGTGCTTAGAAAATCTTCCCCACCTCTCCAAACCATTCCTCTAACTCGAAAGGCTCTCCGCCTTGTGGCATTCTTGCACTCCTGCAAGAAAACTAAAAAAAGGTTTCGCGCCAAACTATGCATCTACACCCGACTCCGCGAAGCCCTTTCTAGAAGCCTTGAAACCGTGATCCTCCATCGCTGCTAAAGTCACTCTTGTTTTGAAGACGGAGAGCTGGACGTTCATCTAGACTTCTTTTAGAATAAGCTAGGCACCTAATAAACCTTGACAAAAATTTTTAAACCAAAAATCCTTTTAAAACTGTAAAGCATTTTAAAAGGTGGCCTAAAGTAGCGCAAAATGAGTCGAAACTCCGTCCGAGTGTCTACTCAAAATCATTTTTTCTACTTCGAGTCAACACTCGTACAACCACACTATGGTTGTCTAGGACAAACATTTCTAAATCAGTCATTTTCAAAACTCACTTAGACATAATGGCACACTCCCACTTCACAAATCGAGTCTTTTCGAGTAAGTGTGCTAGATTAGTCGATCGGATTTTGATTCGTCGTCGGTCTCTTGCCCAGTTTCCAAGATGCCTGGAACTAGTCAAGCAAGTGTTTACATCAACCCAAGCCAAATGGTAATGATTAAATCCTAGTTGCGTTCCTTCGTCTCCAAACGAGTAAAGACCAAGCCTATGCTCGCCTCAATGCCATTGAGGGTCAAATCGTTACTGTAGAAACTAGGCTGCCACCCGCAGACATTCATGAACCTAGTGTGCACGACAACCTTCTACTCATCGTGGGACAACCAGAAGTCGATACCCCACTAGTTCTTACTGGAGCGGAAAAGCGACTCCAATACTTTGAGTAACAACTAATGTATCTCAAGGGAGATGACATCTATCGGGAAAATAGTCGCCAATATGAAGTGGTGAATGCAAAGCTGCCAACCAATTTCAACATGACTGACATCCCAAAGTTCAAGGGGCATGAGAACCCTTTGAACTACATCCGTGCGTTCAAGGATTATATGTCTATCAAAGGCATGAAACCAGAGATGTTCCTAACGATCTTTCCTTCATCTCTCGACACCATTCCTAATCAATGGTTCTATTCCCTAGATCATAAGAAGATTGCAACTCAGGATGATGATGCGAACGAGTTCACCAAACAATACGCAGACAATGCTGAAATTCAAGTCAACATGCGTACTCTAGAAGTCCTAACTCAAAATGAGAAGGAAGGTTTCACCGACTTCCTAAGTAGGTGGAGGAAGACTAGTACCCAATTCGTCGAACGTCCAAATGAGACCACTCTTGTGGAAAAATTCGTGGACAATCTAAATCCCATCTATGCAAACCATCTAAGGTACCAGAATATAATGTCTTTTAAAGACTTAACAGTGGTAGGAACCGGAATCGAAGACGACATCCGAAAGGGACTCTTTTCTAAAATGGTAGGTCGCGGGAATCAAGGCTCAACGAGTCTTTCTTACGGCTCCACTAACAAAACTGATGAGGGCAACCTTATTGAAGCACCCAAAAAGAATAACCCTCAAAAGAAAATCACCAACATCGGCGACACATACTCCAGTGCCTTAAAAAGATTGACTCAATAAGGCAAGCTTCCGCCTATAGAAGCTACATCTGATGTAGAAAATAGGCGTAAGTTCTTGGATGAGAATGCCTACTTTGAGTATCATAGGGGCAAACGGCACGACACAGAGAAATGTTTCAAATTGAAACATGTCATCCAATATATGATTGAAGACGGTCGTCTACCCCTACCTCCTAGTAGCAAGCCTAACAACACTAAGAATCCACTTGGAATTCTAGTGATCACGGATGAAGAATCCACCTTCGATTGCTCGCACCTTCTCTCCCCATTTGAAGATAAAATTAACATGCTCGAAAATGAGGAAAGCTATTCCACTATTTATCCTACAAATCAAGAATTCATCGCATGGGATAGAAATGTAAGTAGACAAGTCTGGGAGCTCGAAATCATCGTGACGTACCTACGCATTCCGGGCACCATCCCCTAAGAAAGCGCACGACGAGCTCTAGTCCTATCCCAACAATTTACAATGCAAGAGGTGATCACAAAATATGACAATCTGGTTGAACGAGTCATCACTTTAGAAGCTGAAATCATCAGTTTAAAAGAGCTCAATACCGTCAACGGAATATGGCCCGATGACGATGAAGATGAATATCTTAGAACTGTCCTACTACTAATGGGCCAATTACTAATACCACTGTCATCACCCCAAATGATGGTGAGGGTACTTCTATTGACCATCTGCTAAAGCAACTACAAAAGACAAAGGCTGATCTTTCAGCCTGGCAATTAGTTGCAAGTTCATTTCCCAATCGCCAAGCTCTACTCCAAGCATTGACAAAGCTAAATGTAGCACACGACTCTACACTCGACGATGTAGTCAACTTGGTCTTCCAAGATTCAGTCAAGATCAGCAACCCAGTTACCTTCTCACACGAAGACTGACCTCCTTTCGAGCCTAAACAAGAATATACCCATGACAACATGAGACTCAACCCTTAAAAAGTTGCATTTGGAGTAACTTCAGGCAAACTCATAGGATACGTCGTCAGTAAGAGGGGAATTGAGATTGATCCATCCAAGATCAAGGCCCTAATCAAAATGCCGCAACCCCAAACAGAGAAGGAAGTTAGAGGTTTCCTGGGCAAAGTACAATATGTGAGTTGGTTTATATCGAAACTCCCTATGATATGTGAACTTATTTTCAAAAAGCTAAAGAAAACAAACCATACCATGTGGGAGATCAACCTCTTGGTTTATATCACACAGTCATAGAAACGGCCATAGGGGCTATGCTCTTACAAAATGTCAGGAAAGAAGAAAGAGCAATCTACTACCTTAGTAAGAAGTTTTTCGAATATGATTGCAAATACACACCTCTCGAAAAGACATGCCTCACTTTTGTGTGGGCAACAAACCCATCCTCAAAATGTACCCTATCAAATACTGCTTCGAGAAACCCATCCTCAATGGACGTCTAACGTCATTACATGCTTTTACGTCTTCAGCATACACGGGACAGTTCCGCCTCCAATGCCTAGTCTTGTGGCAATGGTGGCACTCCATGTTTTCTTTTCTTTTTGTCTTGCCTTGTGAGCTACTGCTAGTCTTACCAGGCCCACACTTGCCCTTTCCTGGCTTCTTGAACTTCGGCTTCCCTACAGCTAGGTCGGCCTGAGCCTTGCCCTTACCCTTACCCTTGTTTGCAATTATGAGAACATCCTGCTTCAGGCTCCCACTCAATTTCAGATGCTTCTCAGTCTGTATGAGAAGTGAGTGTAGCTGATGAGGATTTATCTTCAAATCATTCATGTAGTAATTTGCCCTGAATTGGGCAAAACCATCATGGAGTGAATGAGGCATGCGGTAAATGACCACGCTCTCTTTGATTTTGCAATCAAGTGCCTCCAGTTTTTCGAGATTCTCGATCATATCGAGAATGTGTGGGCTAACCGGTTGGCCCTTCTGGAGTTTCGCGTCAAAGAAGGGAGTGGTAAGCTCATACATAACGATCTGCGGTGATTTTGAGAACTCGTTAGTGAGCGTGGTGAAAATCATGTTTGCACCTTGGGCAATGAATCGTCTTTGCAAATTGGATTCCATTGAAAAGATGAGTACGTTCTTTATCGCACCCGCCTCCATTACGAAATCACTATAAGCAACTGATTCATTGGCTCCTACATTGGGGCCTGGGTTAGGCGGTAGTGGTTCAGTCAAGAACTTGAGCTTACCGTCAGCTATGGCAGCATTCCGTAATGAAGCCTTCCAGTCCGCAAAGTTGTACCCTTTATTCTTCAGTCGCGTGTACTGATTCATGTTGTCTATGAACATCTTAAGCCAGGATTCGCGTGCGAGCGTGGCACTTGGCATAGGGGCATCAGCATGTCCAGCCATTTGTTATAACAGTTTTATCGATATAAATGAATGCTACACTGCGAGAAAGGAGATAAAACATAATAAGCATTTTCATCGTTTTAATTAAGTCTAATGCAAAACCGATTAATGCTAAGACTCTTGCATTTATACAATTGACCTCCCTCAAGTATTATATAAATGATCCCAAGACTTAATTTCTGTAAATTGATAAGCCAACTTCTTGGCTAATTTTACTTTTAGAATTCCTGGTCGATAAGTTTCTATTAATTCTATCTTTAGTCCATCATAATCACGAGATACTACTCGGACTATAATGTTGAGGTAAAATAGGTCAACACATACTACTTACCCAACGTAGAAGGGATCATATGGAGAGTAAGGTCCTATATGCCTACCGACGAAAAAGGGATTCATAGCAGTTTTCCCTATAAAGATTAATCTCAATTTTGGGTTTTAGAGGAAGGTCCATCAGCTTTAATTTTATTCATTTAAGTGAACGAATGATCTAGCATTTAGAGAATGAATAATTTAAGATGATAACTTTTAGAATTTTGAGTGACATCTTGATGTCCATGATAATCAACATACAATCTATATGAGTCAATTTTCATGCAATTAAGTAGTAGGTGATTTGGTTTAGGCGGAATATGATGCACTAACTATCATGCAAAAGAAAAACAATAAGAACGGAAAAATGAAAATCAAAGTACAAAGTCCTAGTGTGGCCTATCCTATCAAAATAGAACAAAAATTACACTTTGGAATCCATCCTTATGGACCCTAGAAGCTTGACTTGATGTTCCATCTTGGTCCATGTAGCGGGAGTGAGCTATCCGATCTCCATCTTTGGTCTTCTCAAAAATACAATTTTTTAAAAATTACAAAATATAAACCTATTTACATTCTAATTTAAAAATTATAATTAAAGATTACAAAGGGGAGATTCGAGATCTCAAAATACATCAAAGACCATGTTACCATCATTACGATAACACAATCTACTAAGGCCACACTAAGCAATACAAATTACAACCTCTTGTAAAAATACCAAAATAATCCATTCATCCATTCATTCATTCATTCAACAAAATAAAATGCATCAACAAAATAAATTAAACATTCAAGACATAATTCATTAATTATGATGATTAATTTATCCAAACCACCTTTAAAATGATCAAAATATGTGACAATTCCTTAATTGCACATAACAATTTTAATCAACCATAATCCAATTTAATTCATATTATCGGGTATAACATAAATTAAATTCTACATTATTTTAAATGTAACACCCGGAAATGTACCCTATTTTTCTAGTAAAAATATTTTACGGACACTTTTCAGTGAAATTTAGTTTTAACCGTAAATTTAATTTTTCCGAGTCGAATTTAGAATTTCCGAGTTCGTATTTGGAATTTCCGCGAGATTCCATGAGAATCCCGTCTTAAGGCGAGTTTGACTTTTCTTGACTTTTAAGTCGTCTTTGACTTTTCTTGACTTTTAAGTCGTCTTTGACTTTTAAGTCGTCTTTGACTTTTCTTGACTTTTGAGCCGTCTTTGACTTTTGTTGACTTTTTCCTTATAAATATCATACTACCACTTAACCTATTTTCATTCACAACACAATTCAACATCTCCTTCTTCCTTATCAAACCACCAAAACCTAAACCCCCTTCCTTGATCGATCTTAAGATGATCGCTACGTCTTCATTTCTTGCTCAAATTCACGTAAGTTCGTCTTATTCTTCCCCTCTTACTTCCTCTATCCGTATTGGTAATAAAATTACCGTCTTTCTCGCTTTTTAAATTATCCGTCTTTCTCAAGGTGAATGATATTCATCTTTTATTATCTAATTGTATGTAGGTGGAGACTAGGAAGGCTTAGAAATCGATTAAAGACGCGAAAAGGTAACGGTGAAGGGTTACTCGATATCATTTACGTGTTTTATGTGTTTTCTAGGCTAGTAATCGTATTTAGATTATGGTTAGTATGCTTAGGACTTGTGTTGTTGTTGTGGGTTGTTGTTAGTTGTTAATTGATATGAGATTGATGATTTGTGATGATAAATGAGGATTTTGTTGTTGATAACATGTTGATTTTTGATCGTCCTTGAATCCCGTGAAGGACGCAGGCTGCGTTCGGGGACGCAGGCTGCGTCGTAGGACGCAGGCTGCGTCATACGCTGCCAACAAAATATTCCGCACTGACCCCCCTTCCTTCGACCCCTTTTCGTAAAATGATCATATCTCCTTCGTTACTTGCTTGTTTTGGGCGTGTGACATCTCGTTGGAACCGTAAGAGGAAGCTATCACCCTCCAATTAGAATTTCTGTATTTTCATGTCTAGAACTCTAGTTATGACCGTTTGAAGTGGACCCTTGTTTTCGTTGGTTTCCAAACAATGTTGTTTTGGAGAGGTATCTATGTTTTTCATTCATTATGCTTCATAAACTTATTCTAATGCTTATGTATCATGAATTGACTCATGTTTATCATATTTAAACTTATATGATTCCCTATTCAAATGTTTTGTGACGGTTTTTGGTATGTTCCCACTTTGAGTCGGTTTTTACAAATGATACGGTTTGAGCACTATTTTGTCTTGTGCTTGGTACTCTCATTTCCTTGGCTACCTTCCCGTTCGGAAGGCTAGAATGTCGGAACGGAGAGGTATCCTACTGCTTAAATGCATGTGTTAGTGGGCATACGACGACGTTGTTGGGAGTTGAACGCTATGCGTTGATCGACCCGGCCGTCAAATGTTGTGTACTTGCAAGGTTGTGTTATTTGCATGTAGCGTACCGCTTGTTATGAGGCTTGAGCTCTTTTCCGCCTCTTTCGGGATTAGCTCCGAATTTGGGGTCTCTCGGACTATATATTGGTAGAACGTCTTGGATGCGCACGTTTTATCGAAGTTCGAATCGGAACACGTTATATTCCGAGATCCTTCCTGGCCGGTTTAACTAGTAACCGTATTATTATAATCCAGCGTGCTTAAAGGATGAGGAAATTAGTCTACATATGCGAAATGTCATCGTGTATGAGTTCAGGGAAATGCTTATCCCGTGGATGCCTTTTAATCATACTTGCCATGTACACGTGCTAGTGCGTTTCATTTACCGTGAGAGTTGTCGTCTTGTGTCGTCTTTGAATGCGTGATTTCATGATATTGTTCATGGTCATTGCATGATTGGACACCGTCAATGTCTTGGTTCGTGAATGGATGATAATATGTTGGATTTATTGTGATCATCGCATGACTTGACTTGGTTTGTCTGTCGAGTCTCAATCTTATCAATCTTATACCGCTAACGGTGAGATGCAAGCCCTAGTGAGCGTATTCGGTTGCCTAAGAGTGTCTTCCCCGAGTCTTTGAATAACATGATGGATTCGGAATTTGTATTCCATATGCTCTTATCATTATTTATCGAATTGCCTATCTATCCTTATTGTCTTTCAAATGTATATCTATATATATGCATGTTTTACTTTTGTATTTCCTTTTATGTACGTTTAATGTGATATGGCTAGGAGAACCCGGAGTTACTCCCCACTGACTGTGGCGTTCATGTTTTTCATGAATGAACAGGTTGCTTGCTTGGATGGCTTTTTGGCTTTGATATTTTGGGGTTCGGGTGTGAGCTAGCGGGCGTTGTCCCTCGAAGTTTCACCTCTAGATGATTTTAGCTAGTTTTGCTAAACACATGTTCTTTGCTAACATTTAAGAGACCCCGTCTCTTTGTTGTATTTCCGTACTTAGTTGTAACATTTTGACACTCCTCGTTTTATTTAACTTGCATGTATAAAAGTTTTTAAAACTACCGATTTCCGCAATATAATTTACATGCTTGTTTGTTTTATATTTCCGCATTCGCGAGGGTTGTCACATTAAACCTTTTTAAAATAATAGCAAGCGAACTTGTATCGACGGACTTTCACACCAACAAACAACATACATTATCTTTATAATGCAATAAACAAAATTAACATTAAAAATTTTTTCATTATTCACGGATGAACAGTAGCAGGTATGAAATTTTTTTTTATTTTTTTATTTTTTTTTCTCTCGGTTTAAAAAAAAACAAAAACAAACCCTAATTTTTTTATGAACAGTAGCCGTAGCCACGGTGAAGAGTAAAAAATAAAGATACAAATTAATCTTTTTAATTTGATCATGCTAATAAAACTAGATCGGTACAAACATTCAACATCTAATCATTATTAAACATTGATACAAACTAGATGATTTAAATTAACCTTTTAAAATTAATATCTAAATCATGATTAATCGATTATCAAAATACTCAACTAATCATAATAGTTTTGTATATTCATATCGAAAAATTTAGCACAATGAATGTTCTTTAACATCCAAAACAAATTCCATTTCATATCAATTTAATCCTCATTAAATCAAAACATCAACTAATTCATTATATTATTATCTTAACAAATTAAAACAACATCTGAGAATCAAAAATGGAACCCTAAAAAAAAAAAACTCACGGATCAAAAAAAAAATTTCTGCCGAAATAAAAAAACAGCAACTTTTTTTTATTATTATTATTATTATTTTTTTAAATTATACCAATCATTTAATGAAAAAGACAAATAAAATAATTTCATAGCCTAAGGCTCTGATACCACTTGTGGGAAATATCGGTATACTTCCCTTTAAAAATTCGGATTATAATGAAATTATAACTATATGAATTTCTAGTCATAAATGAAATTGCATAATATAAAACAAGAGATTAAGAAATAACCTTTAGTCCACCTAGCAAAAGGCCTAAGAACAAATACCAAATTAGGTATTCTCCTAATCATTGCACCCAAGATGGTTCAAGAAATGCCTTCGTCGTGCTAGAACGAATACTCAAAAATTACTTCTAATTTTGTGTGTATAATGATGATGAATATGGAGATGATTGAGAGAGATCAAAATCAGAATTCTTCTCCTCTTTTCACCCTTGTGTGCCGTGAGATTAAGGTTCAAATTAGGGTTTATAGAAAAACCAATTTTCTTCCTTATATTACTCCTAATCTCACCGTGTAATTAAGAGGCAAGAATAAAAATATCTCGTTTCCTTATTCCTCTCAACCTATATTAGGTAGTTATCATATCATTTAAAATGTACATAATGTAATATGTATTCTAATTATTACTAGTAATGGACCGTCACATAAACCGAGTAATGTCGGATCAATACACTATAATAATATCGTGTAATACATATCCGCCAACTTAAATATAACAGTTTACATATAGTTTAGACCAACATTATATACATTGATTAAATATAACATTTTATATTCAATAATCAGCTAACATTCTTTAATCGTTATTAAATAATCGTATCATCATCATATTGACTAACCTTTTAGTCAAATACATCGACTAAACTTTTATTCATTTAATAAGGCATCAATATGATTATTTTCTCAAATAATCACATCTCTCAAACACATCTTTTACGTGTGACTTTTAGGGATCAGTTGATCACCGCCATCTATATGACAATAACGTCAAACTTATCTAGCAAGCCAACCGTTATCGATAAACGTTAATCAACTGATTATAATACAAAGTATACCCTGTGAACCTTAGCTGTTATCACACTAACTGTGGAGGACTCTAGCTCCAACAATATAGACAATATCTAAGCATCCGATAATAGAATTGCTATAGTAGAGTTTCAGTCTGTGTCCATTGACCTTGAATATTTCACCATTACTAGCCATTATTTCCACATAACCGTATTTGCTTACGAACGTGACAGTGAATGGTCCAGACCATCTTGATCGAAGTTTTCCCGGAAAAATTTTCAAATGGAAGTTGAAAAGAAGTATTTGGTCACCGACGTTGAATTCTTTTCTGATTATCCTCTTGTCGTGCCAACGCTTCGTTTTCTCTTTATAGATCCTGGAGTTCTCGTAAGCTTGCAAACGAAATTCTTCTAGCTCATTGAGTTGCAAAAGTCGTCTAACAGCGCTAAGCTTAGTGTCTAAGTTGAGTTCTTTGATAGCCCAGTGAGATTTGTACTCTAAATCAACAGGGAGATGACATGCCTTTCCATAAACCAACCGATAGGGAGATGTTCCAATCGGGGTTTTTGAAAGCTGTGCGATAAGCCCATAAGGTGTCATCGAGCTTATTACTCCAATCGGTTCTAGATCTTGAGACTACTTTTTGAAGAATTGTTTTTAGCTCTCTGTTCGAGACTTCTACTTGACCACTGGTCTAAGGGTGGTAGGCTAAACGTCTTTTGTGATACACACCATACTTGGCAAGCAGAGTGTCTAACTGCTTTTCTCCGAAATGAGTTCCTCGATCACTTATCACGGCTCTGGGTACACCAAAACGCGGAAAGATGATTTTCTTAAATAGTCGTATCACAGCTTTGGCATCATTGGTGGGGGTGGCAATTGCTTCTACCCACTTTGAAACATTGTCGACAGCGACTAAAATTTAACGATTTCCATTTGAAGAAGGGAATGGTCCTTGATAGTCAATACCCCAGATTTCGAATATTTCGACTTCTAATATGCCGTTTTGAGGCATTTCATGTATTTTGGATATTTGACCCATTCGTTGGCAAGCATCACAAGCCATAACAATGTCTTTTGAATCTTTAAACATCGAGGGCCAGAAAAACCCGGATTGTAAGACTTTGGGTACGGTCTTGGACGGACCATGATGACCACCATAAGCAAATGAGTGGCATCCTTCTAAAATTCCTTTGACTTCCCACTAGGGGATACAACGTCGATACAGACCATCTGAGCACTGCTTGAAAAGATAAGGGTCATCCCAAACAAAGAATTTTGCATCATGCAAATATCTCTTTCTTTGGTTATAAGAAAGGTCAGAGGGTAGCTGGCGACTGACAAGAAAATTGGCAATATCAGCATACCAAGGAGAAGAGTCCGCAATTCCCATGAATGAATCATCAGCAAACGAATCATTATTTGGCGTTGGTAATCCTATTTCTGTTACTCTTATCCTTGAGAGATGGTCAGCGACTACATTCTCTGCTCCTTTCTTATCCCGGATCTCTAAATCAAACTCTTGAAGGAGTAAGATCTATCGGATAAGTCTAGGTTTTGCCTCTTTCTTTGAAAGCAAATATTTCAAGGCAGCATGGTCAGTGTAGACAATGACTTTTGATCCTATTAAGTTCGAGCGAAATTTGTCTAAGGCATAGACAATGGCGAGAAGTTATTTCTCAGTGGTGGCATAGTTGATTTGGGCAGGATCTAGGGTTTTACTAGCATAGTAAATCGCATGAAGAAACCTTTCCTTTCTTTTCCCTAAAACAACTCCTACGTCATAATCACTCGCATCGCACATCAGTTCAAAGGGCAGATTCCAAATAGGTGACTGCATTATAGGTGCGGTTATCAAAGCACGTTTGATTTTGTTGAACGCCTCTAGGCGTTCCTTTGTGAAATTGAAAGGTGTATCCTTGAAAAGGAGCTCAGTCAGGGGCTTGGCTATCTTTGAAAAATCATTTATAAATCGTCGGTAGAAACTGGCGTGGCCAAGGAAACTCCTGATTCCTTTTACATTAGCAGGTGGTGGCAGCTGTTCAATAACTTGGATCTTAGCTCGATCCACTTCTATACCTCTTTCTGAAACGATGTGTCCTAAAACTACACCTTCGTTCACCATGAAGTGACACTTTTCCCAGTTGAGAACAAGGTCGACTTCTTCACAGCGTTTTAGAACTTTTGATAGATTTGTCAAACAATTATCAAAGGAAATCCCATAGATGCTAAAGTCGTCCATAAATACTTCCATGATAGGTTCAACAAAATCAGAAAAGATACTAGTCATGCAACACTGGAAAGTGGCAGGTGCATTAAACAAGCCAAATGGCATTCTGGGATAAGCGAAAGTACCATAAGGACAGGTGAAGGTGGTTTTCTCTTGGTCCTCAGGGTTGATAGGGATTTGGAAAAATCCGGAGTAACCATCTAGGTAGCAGAAATATTTGTGGCAAGCTAACCTCTCTAGCATTTGATCAATGAAGGGCAGAGGATAGTGATCTTTTCTTGTGGGAATGAGCTTATTCTTCTCATTCTTGACTACTGTTGTTCCTCCTATCTTGGGAACAACTTGAGCAGGGCTATCCCATTTAGAGTCAGCGATTGCATAGATTATGCCAGCATCTAGTAATTTAATAGCTTTAGTTTTAACTACTTCCTGCATGTTGGGATTAAGACGGTGTGACGTTGAACACAAGGTTTTTGGCCTGCTTCTAAATTGATTCTATGCATGCAAAAGTCAGGGCTTATGCCTGTTAAATCTTCAAGTTTGTAACCTGTTGCCTTTTTATGCTTTTTCAATATAGTCAATAATGAGGTTAACGATTTTCATCTAGGAGAGCACTCACTATGACTTGGCAATATTCAGACTCATCTAAAAAAGCATATTTTAGATTCGAGAGAAGAGGTTTTAGTTCAGGTTTATGTACTTCTGCCTTGGCAGGAGTATCAATTAAGCTTATGAACTCTTCAACTTCTTCTGACGGTATCTCTTTTCCAGTTAGGTCCTTTTCCAGCTCACTGATCTCGAAATTGTCATTCTCAGAGATATTCTCCAACAATAAGATTGCTTCTAAAGGATCCTCAATTATTGATGGATACAGAGATTCATCAATAATGGAGTCGACAATATCAAGGAAACAGCAAGGCTTCTCAAGCATGGGGCTTTTCATTGCACTGTTTAAGTTATAGGTGACTTTATCATCACCTACTTCTAATGTCAGTTTTCCATTCTTAACATCGATTACTGCTCCGGCAGTGTGTAGAAATGGCCTTCCTAAAATAATAGGGATTTGCAAATCTTCAGCCATATCTAGCACGATGAAATCGACGGGAATGAAAAATCTTCCTACTTTGATAGGCACATCTTCTAAAACTACCATACTGGTGCATTTGAGAATTCCCATATTCAATTTTTCACATATGGAATAGGGCATGACGCTTACACTGGCACCTAGATCGCATAGAGCTTTATCGATTGTGTAGGTGCCTATTGTGCAAGGTATAGAGAAACTACCAGGATCCTTTAACTTAGGAGGGGACTTATTTTGCAATAAAGCACTACACTCAGCTGTGAATGCTATGATTTCAACATCATCTAAAGTCCTCTTCTTAGTTAAGATATCCTTCATGAATTTTGTGTAAGAAGGGATTTGGGTGATTAATTCAGTGAAGGGAACCGTTACTTGGAGGTTTTTGACTACTTCCATGAATTTGCTAAACTGGGTTTCCTTATGATTTCTCCTCAAACGTTGGGGAAATGGAACTTGGATTTTGATGGGTTCCTTCAAAGGTTCTTCCTTCTTTTCAGGTTTGTTTTCCGCTTCCTTAGCGGTGGATGGTTGGGATTCTTTTTTGCTCTCTACTGGTGTGTGGCTCAACTATTATTTCCTTTGGTTGCTGAGGTTCCTTATAAGTGGTACCACTCCTAAGGGTGATAGTATTAGCAGTGTCCCTCGGTTGCTCACCATGAGGTGGGAGTTGGCCTTGTTTCCTTTGGGCATTAGAGGCAGCCAATTGGGCCATTTGAGTTTCAAGCATCTTGATGGCAGCATTTTGAGCTTGATCACTCTTTTGAAGTTGAGCAAACATTGAATCTTGTTTCTGAACAACTTGGAGAAGCATGGATTCAATTTTGCTCAAGCTTGAGTCATTTGGTTGGCTTTGATTTTGGGGTGGTTGGTGTTGAGGTTGGTGTTGGTAAGGTTGATTGAAGTTAGGTTGATATGGAGGTCTCTGTTTTGAAAACCAGGTGGATTATAGGGCTTCTGTTGATGTGGTATGAATGGTTGTTGAATCTGATGGTGGAGATTCTGAATGTTGGTGCTTTTGTAGGACAAAAAAGGATGGTTCTTTGTGTTCTCGTTATCGAAGTTTGAGAAAGCATTGCCCTGCCTATACGCTTGATAGGCATTGACTTGGTCTAGCGAACTCCTACATTCTTGAAAACTATGCCCTCCAGCCCCACATGTCTCACATACCACTACGTGGTTACTGACGTTAACATGTTCCGTGGATTGGGAAGAGCTTCCTACTTGTTGCTGCAGAAGGGCTAATTGGGCTTCTAGGAGTGCTACTTTGCTAGAATCGTCCTGCTTGGTTTGGAGTGGCATAGCACGTGAGTTGCTATACTGAGAGTCGTGGATTGCCATTGACTCGATAGTTGCACTAGCTATTTCTACATCGATTTGATCGAAACGACCATTGTTAGCGGAGTCAAGGATACGACGCGATTCGCCACAACAACCTTTGTAGAAGGTGATAGCTAAGAACCATGAATCAACGCCATGATGAGGGCATTCTTTTTGTAATTCTTTGTTCCTTTCCCATGCCTCATAAAGGCTTTCATCGCCTCTCTGACGGAATCCAGTGATTTGACTCCGTAAGAGTGCGGTTCGTTCTGGTGGGAAGTACTTTTGATAGAAAGCAAGAGCTAGACCATCCCAGTCGGCTATTCCTAAGGCAACTCGGTCAAGGCTATTGATCCAGAGTTTAGCCTTTCCTGTTAAAGAGAAGGGAAAGAGCATTTCCCTAATCTGCTCTTGGGATACTCCAGTTTATCTAATTGTGGAGCAATAGTCACGGAAGTTTTGAATATGAAGGTTGGGATCTTTTATGGTATTGCCACCAAATTGACTTCTTTCTATTAAATTGATGAAGGCAGGTTTGATTTCAAAGTTTTGGGCAGTGATTTGGGGTGTAGCAATACCCCTTGGAAGTGTATCTGCAGTTGATTTGGAATGGGTTTTGAGAATGGAGATGAGAATGGATCTAAACTTGAAGTATTTCCGAGTATTTCTCACGAATACGGTCTAAACTTGAAGTATCAGAAGCTTTTGAGATTTCGTTGAATAGCTTTTTTCTCCTACGCAGAGTCCTTTCTAGATCGGGGTCTAAAGAGATAGGGGTCCCTAGTCTAGAATATCTGGGCATAAGATTGAATAGCTAAGATGAAAAATCAAGAGAGGTCTAAAGGAATTTGGGTTTCAAAAGACAAGATAAAACTAATTGCAATAAATATCACAAGAAAAAGGAAAACTAAACCGTGCACCCCGGCAACGGCACCAAAATTTAACCGGACCTGTCGCAAGCCCGATACAAAGATAAATTACCCAGACTAGGCTAATAACAAATTAATGTAATTAGGGAAGTAGGGGTCGATCGTCAGGGAGATGGTGTTTCCCATAGAATGTGAATTGTCTTGCAATTGTGTCTTATCTAACGAGTATCTGGGTTTTGGGGTATAGATTTCTAAACTAATGAAAAGCATAAATGAAAACAAAATAAAAGCAAATGAAAATGAAAACAATAAAGCAAATGATGAATTAAAAATGATTAAAAGCATCTAGGGAAGTAGGTTCACACATGTAGATTAATATATTGATGAAATTGGATTTAGGATATGAAAATAATTCATTGGGAGTTCGTAAGAATGATGTGTTCATTACAATCATAGATCAGACGGTCTAGCAGGCTTTTAGGCAATTTACTAGGTCTTAATCCACCATGTCATGCTTTGTCTATTCAATTCACGTATATCTACCTTGGAAAAGAATTCCATTCTAGTCAATGATTTTGATCAGGAATCGTCAACTATCGTTATAGTGCAAACATGCATAGACACAATGTATTAAAAGCATAATTTCTTTTATCCAATTATCATCTTTTAATCAACCTAACATGGCTATCCTACACCCTACAAAGGTGACTACTCACTCATGGTAATGTTTATATCTAAGATGATGATAATAATGAAAACTAGGGTAGACATGTTTATTTGGTTTTGACAATATTTTAAGACTCTTTATATGGCGATAATAACGACGCTAAATTTACAATCTAGGAAATGACTATGACGATTATAATGATACGAAAATGAATCTAAGATAATATGTATGGAAAATAACAATCAAATAGAAAACATAAAGACATTAAACAAAAGATAAAGTAGGAATACCTAGATGACGATCAATGACTATAATGACAACAATAATAGAAATTCCTTGCTTAGAATAGTCGATCCTCGAATCACAATAATTGTACCAAATAAAGTATATTACCAGGATGAAACTTTTATTGATTTAGACTAAGGATTTGATGTAGAAAATACAGAAATAAACTAAGAAACTAAAGATGAAAAGAAGAAGAAAATGTTCTAATCTAAAGAGAAATGTAAAGAAAAGAAGTGAGGTATGAAAAAGGTATGGAGAGGTACATCTCATTATGGTGGCTGAGACTTCTTTATATATCATTAGGGTTTCGTGGGGGAGGGGTCATGCATTCATCTTATAGGACAAAAATGAGGAAGTCGAAGCAAAAGAGCAGATCAGCAGGGATCCCCGATCGGGTACACCACTTACTCGATCGGGTAAGTTGTGATATGGATGATTGACTTTCGTTTCATCTCCCCTTGCATATGACTTAACTTCCATCATCCCCCTTGACCTCTTTAGTCGGGTTTGTTGATATGGTTTGATGTAAAACGATGAATTCTTTGCCTAACTGATTGATCTTCCGACAACTGCGAAACCGTCTTTGCTACTTCTCTCTTTTGAATCAGTGAACCTTTTTTAAATGCCTTTGACTTGGTCAAGCTTGCTTCTTCAAATCGTCGGGTTCTAAGCAAATGCTCGGGAATATAGAAAAAGGGCGTAGAAACGTCACTTTCCCTACAAAACAGGTTAGAACACAGGAATTCGCCTAGAAGACGATATTAGCTCATAAAATGGCTTAACAAAGCACAAATGACATACAAAACCGAGCTAAAATGGGGGTTAAAATCATACAAATATTCACTTATCAGACATGTTGTGTTGTGCTTGGATTACTTCCCGCAACTTGGCATCTACTTTTGCTATTACTTGACCATTTTGAAAAGATGAGCATGGAATGGTATGGGGTGCATTAGTAGGTTGGGGTTGGCGAAATTGTGGGTGAAAGGGGTTTAATGGTGTGAGTTTATTCCCACATCTTTGAGGTACATGCCCTATTTCTCCACAAAGTTCACAAGGGATTGTTGGTGAGGAAAACGGGTTTAAAACTCTTGGACGATATAAAGTACTTCCTGGGGTGGTTTCATTTGATGGAACGGGACAGGCTAAGGAAATGTTAGTGTCAACATCACATGAGGTTTCCACTCGGCTTTTCTTTCGCTCTCCCCCATTACTTTGGGAACCTTCCCCACTTTCTCTTCCTGAATTACTCGATAAGGTTGACATGGTGGATTAAGGTTTAAACCTACGATGGGAAGCTATGACGATCTCTTCCCACTCCATTGGTTTTGTGGCAACTTTTAGACGACGGGTGAACCACCATTTGGCTTCTCTCTTTAGTGATAAGGGAAAGAGAGTTTTGTTGATTTGGTTTTGGGTGATCCCTTCCCTCTTAAAAGTTTGACACAACTAACAAAAAGTTTGTATATGGTGGGCTGGGTTTTCATTTGGCTCGCCACTGAATTGGTTACCTTCAATGAGAGCAATTAGAGTGATATGGACGCTTAGGATCCCATTAGCAAGTTCAAAAACCCGGAACCTACGATCTTCTTTTGTTCGCACCATTTTTGTCAACCTAAAAGAAAAACACACAAAGGAAAGTAAGTAATGATTTAAGGTACGCTTGCACCTAAAAATGGTAAAAATTTAAACAAAAATCAGCAATACATAGATAAACAAAACCGTGCTCCCTGGCAACGGCGCCAAAATTTGACCGGTTATGTCGCAGTCCCGATGCAAAAATAATTACCCACACTTAGGCTAACAATATAAAGAATGTAATTAGGGAAGTAGGGATCGATCCTCAAGGAGTACGTGTTAACTATGAATTGCTATGGGGTGATTTTTATTTAAGTTCGACTTATTTGAGGTGATTATCTAAACTACTAACATGAAATAAAATGAGAAGTATACAATGACGATATTTAAATGAAAAGTATGGAAATTGCGAAAAAAATAAATCTAACCTAATTGATGACGATAATAAAATTGCAAGATAAAATGAACTAGTCTACTTGACGGAAAGAAAAGTGACAATAATTAAATCTAACTAAGAACGATAATTAAAATAACAATATTGAAAAGCTACCTAACTAAAATAATAGAAAACTAATAAACTAACAAATGTCAATAAAATAAACTATCTAAGAACGGTAATAAAATGACGGTAAAATAAACTAACTAAACAACAATAAAAATTACGATGATCTAATAAAAACAATAAAAACTATCTAACAACAATAAAATAAAAACAACAATAAAAACTATCTAATGGCAATAAAATAAGACGATATAATAAACTAACTAAAACGATAAAATAAACTATCTAATCAAATTGATATAGAGAATTAGAAATTCATGTCAAATGATTTAAAAGCTTTATTGACACCAATATTAGAATTATTACGATTGTCTAAGCCGTGTACCGGTATATTCCTCTCGGATTCGTACTGACTTTTTAATGGGTCCTAACGTCCTTTCAGCCTGGTTAGGTCACTAAACCCCTATTGGTAGTCCTAATTCCCATCCCAACTCTCGTTTCTAAGACGGAAATTGACTAATACAAACAATTGTTTATGGCCATTAAACAAAGTTATATAATTTGACACAACCAAAGGAAGAAACAAACTAGATGGCTCTATTGGTATCGATTCCTCTTTTAATTCATTTTAACTAGCAAATCATTTCAATATTTTGATAAGTGAATATTTGTATGATTTTAACCCCCAATTTAGCTCAGTTTTGTATGTCATTTATGCTTTGATAAGCCATTTTATTAGCTAATATCGTCTTCTAGGCGAATTACTATGTTCTAACCTGTTTTGTAGGGAAAGTGACGTTTCTACGCTCTTTTTCTATATTCCTGAGAATTTGCCTAGAACCCGACGATTTGAAGAAGCAAGCTTCACCAAGTGAAAGGCATTTCAAGAAGGTTCACTAATTCAAAAGAGAGAAGAAGTAATAACGATTTCGCAGTTGTTAAAAGATCGATCAGTTAGGCGAAGAAATCATCGTTTTACATCAACCCCTATCAACAAACCCGACTCAAGAGGTCAAGGGGGTTGATGGAAGTCAAGTCATAAGCAAGGGGAGATGAAACGAGAGTCAATGGACCAAGAATACAACTTACCCGATCGGGTAAGTGGTGTACCCGATCGGGGATGTTCGCTGCTCCGCACAATTGCTTCGACTTCCTCATTTTTGTCATATGTAAGGAATGCTTGACCCCTTCCCCATGAAACCCTAATGCGTGGATATTGTAATTCGTGACGACGTTATGGAGTCCTAAATGTTTAACAACATTCGGTGTCAGGTCGTGGATTGGACGTCCGTAGTGTTCCTAGAGTCGATTCTTTTGACTATCGACTGTCTCTTGAGATTAAGGCAGTTTTTGGGTGACTTTGGTTTCTTTCTCACGGTCGACCGTAACAGGAGGCCAAGCGGGGAATTTACTGGGTCATTTCATACTGTGCTTACATCTGCAGGATTCGAGTTGAGGAAAATATCCAACCCTTTATTAGGTTTTGTTATTTCTCAGGGCCACTCGAGGAGTAGTAACTGAAATGCATGGCCATGCTCAAATAATGATTCGTTTATCAGTTGAGTTACTCTCTAGTCGGGAAAACCACTCTTGATACTAATCATTTGTAAAAATACGAGTTTGTGAAACGGACTTTCTGCTTAATGGTTTTACATGAGTGAGCGAATAAGGAATATGAAAAATAGAGTTACGCACATACACTTGTAAGGACAAGTGGGAGATTGTTGGAGCTTAGTGTCCCCACAAGATTAGTGTGAAAATGTGATAACAGCTAAGGTTCACAGGGTATACTTTGTATTATAATCAGTTGATTAACGTTTATCGATAACGGTTGGCTTGCTAGATAAGTTTGACGTTATTGTCATACAGATGGCGGTGATTAACTGATCCCTAAAAGTCACACCTAAAGGATGTGTTTGAGAGATGTGATTATTTGAGAAAATAATCATATTGATGCCTTATTAAATGACTAAAAGGTTAGTCGATGTATTTGCCTAAAAGGTTAGTCAATGTGATGATGATACGATTATTTAATAACGATTAAATAATGTTAGCTGGTAATTGAATATAAAATGTTATATTTACTCCATGTATATAATGTTGGTCTAAACTAAATGTAAACTGTTTTATTTAAGTTGGCGGATATGTATTACACGATATTATTATAGTGTATTGGTCCGGCATTACTCGGTTTATGTGATGGTCCATTACTAGTAATAATTAAAATAAATATTACATTATGTACATATTAAATGAGATATGCTAACTACCTAATATAGGTTGAGAGAAATAAGGAAACTAGGTTTTTTATTTTTATTCTTTCCTCTTGAATCTCACGGCACAAGTGAGATTAAAAGGAGAAAAAAATAAAACCCTAAGGGACTCTTGATCGGGCCTGTCGCAAGCCCAATACAAAGATATTTTACCCAGACTAGGCTAATAACAAATTAATTTAATTAGGGAAGTAGGGGTCGATCCTCAGGGAGATGGTGTTTCCTATGGATTGTGAATCGTCTCACAATTGAGTTTTATCTAACGATTTTCTGGGTTTTGAGGTTTTGAATTCTAAACTAATAAAGAACATAAATAAAAACAAAATAAGAGCAAACTAAAATGAAAACAATAAAACAAATGATGATTTAACAATAATGAGAAGCATCTAGGGAAGTAGGTTCGCACATGTATACTGACATATTGATGAAATTGGATTTAGGATAGGCAAATAATTCATTGCGCGTTCGTAAGAATGGTGTGTTCATTACAATCATAGATCAGATGGTCTAGCAGGCATTTAGGCGATTTACTAGGTCTTAATCCACTATGTCATGCTTTGTCTATTCAAATCTCGTATGTCTACCTTGGAAAAGAATTCCATACTAGTCAATGATTGTGATCAGGAATCGTCAACTATCGTTAAAGTCCAAACATGCATAGACACAATGTTTTAAAGGCACAATTTCTTTTATCCAGTTATCATCTTTTAATAAATCCAACATGGCTACCCTATACCCTAGAAAGGTGACTACTCACTCATGATTATGTTTATGTTTAAGATGATATTAACAATTAAAACTAGGATATACGTACTTAGTTGGTTTAATGATTTTAGACTCTCTATGAGGCGATAATAACGACGCTATTTAACAATCTAAGGGATGAAACTATGATTATGAAAATGAATCTAGAATAACATAAATAGAAAATGACAATCAAATGGAAAACAATAAAAGATAATAAGTAAGGGATAAATTAGGAATACCTAGGGACGATCAACAACGAAAGTGATAACGATAATAGAAATCCCTTGCATAGAATAATCGTTCCTTGAATTACAATTCTTGAACCCAACAAAGTAGATTACAAAGACTGAAATTCTTATTGAACTAAACTAATGTTTTTATAAGAAATGCACAGAAATACACTAAGAACAAAAGACAAAAGAAGAAATGATCTAAACTAGAAAGACTAGAAACTAGAGAGAAAAGAAAAGATTATTCTAAAGAATGTTGTAAAGAAGATTGTATAAGATGAGATGCTAGAGCATCTATTTATAGTATTAGGGTTTCGTGGAGAAGAGGTCGGGCATTAAACACATAGGACAAAAGTAGAAAAAGAAGCCGCCATGCTCGGATCAGCAAGGATACCCGATCGGGTACACACTTACCCGATCGGGTAAGTGGTCTTCTGGGAGCTCTTGACTAACGTTTCATCTTCCTTTGCTTTGACTTGACTTCCAACATCCCCCTTGACTTCTTCAATCGGGTTTGTTGATAGGATTTGATGTAAAGCGATGAATATTGATTGATCTTCCGGTAACTACGAAACTGTCTTTGCTTCTTCTCTCTTTCGAATTAGTGAACCTTCTTGAAATGCCTTTCACTTGGTCAAGCTTGTTTCTTCAAATCGTCGGGTTTTAGGCAAATGCTCGAAAATATAGAAAAAGGGCGTAGAAACGTCACTTTCCCTACAAAACATGTTAGAACACAGGAATTCGCCTAGAAGACGATATTAGGTCATAAAATGGCTTAACAAAGCACAAATGACAAACAAAAGTGAGCTAAAGTGAGGGTTAAAATCATACAAATATTCACTGATCAAACTCCCCCAAGCTAAACCTTTGCTTGTCCTCAAGCAAACATAACAAACAATACCAGGACAAGGTTGTAAGCATTGGCTTCTACACCATCAGGAAACAAATCTCAACGTAAAGTTTTGGAAACATAATGAATCACAACCCAAAAGCAATATGGGCAAGAATGATACAAAAACATGGCTGAGATTTACATAACGGCGTAGCACAAAGAATTTCACTACAGATTTTTCGGCTCTTGCATGATCTTTTGACAATTGGACTCTCACGGTACACTCGAACACTCATGTATGTAAAAGGTGATTTCTTTATGTGTAAATGTTTTTGAGACACTCACCTATGTACGACTTATGAAAATGCGTCCGCAATCTAATATGGTAAACAATTCAAAACACAAGTCAAAGATCACAATGCACATAGAAAAGAAGCTCAAAAATAAAAAGAAGGCTTTGGGAAATGGGTGAAAGGTGGACAAATAGTTATGGTCATGTGAAGGTTAGAATGAGCTAGCAACTAACCAATGATATATGAAAACTCAATCCAAACTTTCGATGAATTCCCAAAAGATGAAAAAGGAAGCCAGAAGGAACAGATTGGCTTATTACACACGAAACACACAAGTAAACTCCTTCTAATCATTGAATTGACATTTCTTAGGAGATACTCATAACTTCTTCTCTTATTTCTTTTTCTTTCTTTTTTTTTTCTTTTCTTCTTTTCTATTTTTCTTTTCTTTCGAACATAACTTCACTTCTTGAACTTTTCGTTTTCCAAATTCACTTTGACAGATAAGAACAAATCTTCTCAAAAGAGCACCCACACACCATAGTCTAGCTACTAGCTCAAAAGGTAGGCAGTTTTTACATGTAGCTATTAGTTTTGTGAAGCATTTGTATGAAGGGGCTAATTTTGAGGGGCAAATTAAAGTGAAAAAGGTTTCAAATCATAGTGAATCATGAATGCAATGCTTATAGAAATGAAATGAGAACCATACTTATGCGTTTTGACATGACACACATCACAAGGAGAACTACACACACCTAAATGAGACTGGGTATGGATGTACCAGTCTAAGGAGGTTCTACCTTACAATATATGTAGTTTGCCAAATGTCAAGATCAAGCGTACTCATCTATAGATTCATTCCATGCTACTGTGTACAAGACTTCCCCATGTATGCTCAATTCAATAAATATTGAATCATTATCTTTTGAAAGCTCTAAGTGTGGGAAATGTAACATGATAGCATAGCAAACAAGCAAGCAAAGCATGAAAAGCATTCAATTGTGTTCAAAATTTTAAAATTTTCTCAAAAATCTCTCTTTCTTTTATTCAAAATTTGAAAAATGATCAACTAAAATGCAAAATGGGAAAATGCAATCCCTCCCCCAAGCTAAACATCACATTGTCCTCAATGTGAGCACAAAGACTAACTATGCAACGAGATGCTTAATGGGAAGAAAGGAAAAATGAAAGAAGAATGAAGCTTACTATCCAGCGTAGACTCCCTCAAGCTAGTCTTTTGGACTTGACAAGGAAGGTCTTCATAGATTCTTCAAAAACTCTTTCATCTGCAAAGAAATCTAACAAAACAACGTAAAAGGGAAAAAGCAAAAATAAAAATGCAAAAAGGGAAAACACGGGTTGCCTCCCGAGGAGCGCTTGTTTAACGTACTGCTCGATGAATTCTTCTATGAAATCATTGGGTTGGGGATGGACGCTCTGTATAGACAATATCTAAACATCCGATGATTGAATTGCTATAGTAGAGTTTCAATCTGTGTCCATTGACTTTGAATTTCTCACCATTGCTAGTCATTAGTTCCACATAGCCGTACTTGCTAACATATGTGACAGTGAATGGTCCAGACCATCGTGATCGAAGTTTTCCAGGAAAAATTTTCAGACGGGAATTGAAAAGAAGTACTTGGTCACCGACATTAAATTCTTTTTTAATTATCCTCTTGTCGTGCCAATTCTTCGTTTTCTCTTTGTAGATCCTAGAATTCTCATAAGCTTGCAAACGAAATTCTTCTAACTCATTGAGATGCAAAAGTCGTCTATCAGCGCTAAGCTTAGTGTCTAAGTTGAGTTCTTTGATAGCCCAATAAGCTTTGTACTCTAACTCGACAGGAAGATGACAGACCTTTCCATAAACCAACCGATAAGGAGATGTTCCAATCGGGGTTTTGAAAGGTGTGCGATAAGCCCATAAGGTGTCATCGAGCTTATTACTCCAGTCGGTTCTAGATTTTGAGACTACTTTCTGAAGAATTGTTTTCAACTTTCTGTTTGAGACTTCTACTTGACCGCTGGTCTGTGGGTGGTAGGCTAATCCTCGTCTGTGATACACACCATATTTGGCAAGCAGAGTGTCTAACTGCTTTTCTCCAAAATGAGTTCCTCGATCACTTATCACGGCTCTGGGTACACCAAAACATGGAAAGATGATCTTCTTAAATAGTCGTATCACAGCTCTAGAATCATTAGTGGGAATAGCAATTGCTTTTACCCACTTAGAAACATAGTCAACAACGACTAAGATATAACGATTTCCGTTAGAATAAGGAAATGGTCCTTGATAGTCAATACCCCAGACATCGAATATTTTGACTTCCAATATGCCGTTTTGAGGCATTTCATGTCTCTTAGATATTTGACCCATTCGTTGACAAGCGTCACAAGCCATAACAAAGTCTTTTGAATCTTTAAACATCGTGGGCCAAAAAAACCCAGATTGTAAGACTTTGGCTACGGTCTTGGACGGACCATGATGACCACCATAAGCAGATGAGTGGCATCCTTCTAAAACTCCTTTAACCTCCCACTGGGGGATACATTGTCTGTAAAGACCATCAGAACATTGCTTGAAAAGATAAGGGTCATCCCAAACAAAGAATTTTGCATCATGCAAAAATCTCTTTCTTTGGTTATAATAAAGGTCAGAAGGTAGCTGGCGACTGACAAGAAAATTGGCCATATCAGCATACCAAGGAGAAGAGTCAGCAATCACCATTAATGAATCATCAGCAAATGAGTCATTAATTGGTGTTGGCAATCCTATTTCAGTTACTCTTATCCTCGAGAGATGGTCAGCGACTACGTTCTCTGCTCCTTTCTTATCCCGGATCTCTAGATCGAACTCTTGAAGGAGTAAGATCCATCGGATAAGTCTAGGTTTTGCCTCTTTCTTTGAAAGAAGATATTTCAAAGCAGCATGGTCAGTGAAAACAATGACTTTCGATCCTATAAGGTAAGAACGGAATTTGTCTAAAGCATAGACAATGGCAAGAAGTTCTTTTTCAGTGGTGGCGTAGTTGATTTGGGCAGGATCTAAGGTTTTACCAGCATAGTAAATAGCATGAAGGAACTTTTCCTTTCTTTGCCCCAAAACAACTCCAACAGCATAATCACTCGCATCGCACATAAGTTTAAAAGGAAGATTCCAATCAGGTGACTGGATTATAGGTGCGGTGATTAAAGCACGTTTGATTTTGTTGAATGCCTCAAGGCATTCCTTTGTGAAATTAAAAGGTGCATCCTTAAAAAGGAGCTCAGCCAGGGGCTTGACTATTTTAGAAAAATCTTTTATACACTGTCGGTAAAAACCGGCGTGGCCAAAAAAACTCCTAATTCCTTTTACATTAGCAGGTGGTGGCAGTTGCTCAATAACTTGGATCTTAGCTCAATCCACTTCAATACCTCTTTCAGAAATGATGTGTCCTAAAACTACACCTACGTTCACCATGAAGTGACACTTTTCCCAATTGAGAACAAGGTCGACTTCTTCACAGCGTTTTAGTACTTTGGATAAATTTGTCAAACAATTATCAAAGGAAATGCCATAGACGCTAAAGTCGTCCATGAATACTTCCATGATAGATTCAACAAAATCCAAAAAGATACTAGTCATGCAACGCTGGAAAGTTGCAGGTGCATTGCACAAGCCAAATGGCATTCGGCGATAAGTGAAAGTACCATAGGGACAGGTGAAGGTGGTTTTCTCTTGGTCCTCAGGATGGATATGAATTTGGAAAAATCCTGAGTAACCATCTAGATAGCAGAAATATTTTTGGCAAGCTAACCTCTCTAGCATTTGATCAATGAAAGGTAGAGGATAGTGATATTTTCGAGTTGATTGATACAACTTCCTGTAGTCAATACACATACGCTATCCCGTCACAATTCTTGTGGGGATGAGCTCATTCTTTTCATTCTTGACTACTGTTGTTCCTCCTTTCTTGGGAACAACTTGGACAGGGCTAACCTATTTTGAGTCAGAAATTGCATAGATTATGCCAACATCTAGCAATTTCATAATTTCAGCTTTAACTACTTCTTGCATGTTAGGATTAAGACGGCGTTGACCTTGAACACAAGGTTTTTGGCCTTCTTCTAAGTTGATTCTATGCATGCAAAAGTCATGGCTTATGCCAGTGAGATCTTCAAGCTTATATCCTATTGCCTTCTTATGTTTTTTCAAAGCAGTCAATAGTGAGTTTAACTGATTTTCATCTAGGAGAGCACTCACTATGACTGGACAATATTCGGATTCATCTAAAAAGGCATATTTTAGATTTGAGGGAAGAGGTTTAAGTTCAGGTTTATGTACTTCTGCCTTGGCAGGAGCATCAATTAAGCTTATGAACTCCTCAACTTCTTCAGACGGTCTCTCTTTTCCAGTCAAGTCCCTTTCCAGCTCACTAATCTCAAAATTGTCGTTTTCAGAGATATCCTCTATCAATAAAATTGCTTCTAAAGGATCCTCAATTATTGATGGATACGGAGATTCATCAATGATTGAGTCGACAATGTCAAGGAAACAGCAAGGCTCTTCAAGCATAGGGCTCTTCATTGCACTGTTTAAGTTGTAGGTGACTTTATCATCACCTACTTCTAATGTTAATTTTCCATTCTTGACATCGATTACTGCTCCCGCAGTGTGTAGAAATGGCCTTCCTAAAATGATAGGGATTTGCGAATCTTCAGCCATATCTAACACTATGAAATCCACTGGAATGAAAAACCTCCCTACTCTAACAGGTACATCTTCTAAAACTCCCATAGGTTGTTTTAGAGAACGATCTGCCATTTGCAAGGTGATACTTGTGCATTTAAGAATTCTCATATTGCATAAAGCTTTATCAATAGTGTAGGTGCCTATAGTGCAAGGTAAAGAGAAACTACCAGGATCCTTTAACATAGGAGGGGACTTATTTTGCAATAACGCACTGCATTCAGCGGTGAATGCGATGATTTCAACATCATCTAGAGTCCTCTTCTTTATCAAGATATCCTTCATAAATTTCGTGTAAGAAGGGATTTGAGTAATTAATTCAGTGAAGGGAACCGTTACTTGGAGGTTTTTGATTACTTCCATCAATTTGCTGAACTGGGTTTCCTTATGATTTCTCCTCAAACGCTGGGGAAATGGAACTTGAATTTTGATGGGTTCCTTTTCAAGCTCATCCTTCTTTTCAGTTTTGTTTTCCGCTTCCTTAGCGATGGATGGTTCGGTTTCTTTTTGGCTTTCTACTTGTGAAGGCTCAACTGTTAGTTCTTTGGGTTGCTGAGGTTCCGCATAAGTGGTACCACTCCTAAGGGTGATAGCATTTGCGGTGTCCCTCGGTTGTTCACCGTGAGGTGGGAGTTGGCCTTGTTTTCTTTGGGCATTAGAGGCAGCCAATTGGGCCATTTGAGTTTCAAGCATCTTGATGGCAGCACTTTGATCTTGATCACTCTTTTGAAGTTGAGCAAACATTGAATCTTGCTTTTGAACAACTTGTAGAAGCATGTATTCAATTTTGCTCAAGCTTGAGTCATTAGGTTGGCCTTGAATTTGAGGTGGTTGGTGTTGAGGTTGATTTTGGTATGGTTGGTTGAAGTTAGGTTGGAATGAAGGTCTCTGGTTTTGAAAACCAGGTGGATTGTAAGGCTTTTGTGGGTGTGGTATGAATGGTTGTTGAATTTGATGTTGTGGATTTTGAATGTTAGTGCTTTTGTAGGACAAAAAAGGATGCTTTTTTGTGTTTTCGTTATAGAAGTTTGAGAAAGCGTTGCATTGCCTATATCCTTGATAGGCATTGACTTGCTCTATTGAACTTCTACATTCTTGAAAACTATGCCCTCCAACCCCACATGTCTTACATACCACTACGTGGTTAGTGACGTTGATATGTTCCTTGGATTAGGAAGAGCTTCCTACTTGTTGCTGCAGAAGCGCTAATTGGGCTTCCAGGAGTGCTACTTTACTTGAATCATCCTGCTTGGCTTTGAGTGGCATAGCACGCGAGTTGCTATACTGAGAATCGTGGATTGCCATTGACTCGATAGTCGCACTAGCTATTTCTACATAGATTTGATCGAAACGACCATTGTTAGCGGAATCGAGGATACGACGCGATTCGCCACAACAACCGTTGTAGAAGGTGATAGCTAAGATTCATGAATCAAGGCCATGATGAGGATTCTCTTTGTTATTCTTTGTACGTTTCCCATGCCTCATAAAGGCTTTCATCGCCTCTCTGACGGAATCCAGTAAGTTGACTCCGCAAGAGTGCGGTTCGTTCTGGTGGGAAGTACTTTTGATAGAAAGCAAGAGCTAGACCATCCCAGTCGACTATTCCTAAGGCAACTCGATCAAGACTATTGATCCAGAGTTTTGCCTTTCCTCTCAAAGAGAAGGGAAAAAGCATTTCCCTAATCTGCTCTTGGGATACTCCAGTTTGTCTAATTGTGGAGCAATAGTCACAGAAGTTTTGGATTTGAAGGTTGGGATCTTCTGTGGCATTGCCACCAAATTGATTTGTTTCTATTAGATTGATGAAGGCAGGTTTGATTTCGAAGTTTTGGGCTGTAATTTAAGGTGTAGCTATACCCTTTGGAAGTGTATCTGCGGTGGGTTTGGAATGGTCGGAAAGTCGAACCATTTTTGTTTGTGAAGATGAAGATGGAATGTTGGTTGAAAGTTGATTGGTTTTGGAAATGGAGATGAAAATGGATCTTCTTCTCCTTCAAGATTAGGTAAGATATCCGAGTATTTCTCACGAATACGATCTAAACTTGAAATATCAGAAGCTTTTGAAATTTCGTTGAATAGCTTTAATTTCCTACGCAGAGTTCTTTCTAGTTCGGGGTCTAAAGGAATAGGGGTCCCTAGTCTAGAAGATCTGGGCATAAGATTGAAAAGCTAAGATGAAAAATCAAGAGAGGTCTAAAGGAATTTGAGTTCCTAAAGAGATAAAACTAATTGTGATAAAAATCACAAGAAAAAGGAAAACTAAACCGTGCTCCCCGGCAACGGCGCCAAAATTTGATCGGGCCTGTCGCAAGCCCAATACAAAGATAATTTACCCAGACTAGGCTAATAAAAAATTAATGTAATTAGGGAAGTAGGGGTCGATCCTCAGGGAGATGGTGTTTCCTATGGATTGTGAATCGTCTCACAATTGAGTTTTATCTAACGATTTTCTGGGTTTTGAGGTTTTGAATTCTAAACTTATAAAGAACATAAATAAAAACAAAATAAGAGTAAATTAAAATGCAAACAATAAAACAAATGATGAATTAACAGTAATGGGAAGCATCTAGGGAAGTAGGTTCACACATGTAGATTGACATATTGATGAAATTGGATTTAGGATATGCGAATAATTCAGTGCGCGTTCGTAAGAATGGTGTGTTCATTACAATCATAGATCAGATGGTCTAGCAGGCATTTAGGCGATATACTAGGTCTTAATCCACTATGTCATGCTTTGTCTATTCAAATCTCGTATGTCTACTTTGGAAAAGAATTCCATACTAGTCAATGATTGTGATCAGGAATCGTCAACTATCGTTAAAGTCCAAACATGCATAGACACAATGTTTTAAAGGCACAATTTCTTTTATCCAATTGTCATCTTTTAATCAATCTAACATGGCTACCCTACACCCTAGAAAGGTGACTACTCACTCATGATTATATTTATGTTAAGATGATATTAACAATTAAAACTAGGATATACATATTTAGTTGGTTTTTGACAATGATTTTAGACTCTCTATGAGGCGATAATAACGACGCTATTTAACAATCTAAGCGATGAAACTATGATTATGAAAATGAATCTAGAATAACATAAATAGAAAATGACAATCAAATGGAAAACAATAAAAGATAATAAGTAAGGGATAAATTAGGAATACCTAGGGACGATCAACAACGAAAGTGATAACGGAAATAGAAATCCCTTGCATAGAATAATCGTTCCTTGAATTACAATTCTTGAACCCAACAAAGTAGATCACAAAGATTGAAATTCTTATTGAATTAAACTAATGTTTTGATAAGAAATGGACAGAAATACACTAAGAACAAAAGACAAAAGAAGAAATGATCTATACTAGAAAGACTAGAAACTAGAGAGAAAAGAAAAGATTATTCTAAAGAATGTTGTAAAGAAGATTGTATAAGATGACTATATATGAGATGAGATGCTAGAGCATCTATTTATAGTATTAGGGTTTCGTGGAGATGAGGTCGGCATTAAACACATAGGACAAAAGTAGGAAGAAGAAGTCGCCATGCTCGGATCAGCAAGGATACCCGATCGGGTACACACTTACCCGATCGGGTAAGTGGTCTTCTAGAAGCTCTTGACTAACGTTTCATCTTCCTTTGCTTTGACTTGACTTCCAACATCCCACTTGACTTCTTCAATCGGGTTTGTTGATAGGATTTGATGTAAAGCGATGAATATTGATTGATCTTCCGGTAACTACGAAACCGTCTTTGCTTCTTCTCTCTTTTGAATTAGTGAACCTTCTTGAAATGCCTTTCACTTGGTCAAGCTTGTTTCTCAAATCGTCGGGTTTTAGGCAAATGCTCGAAAATATAGAAAAAGGGCGTAGAAACGTCACTTTCCCTACAAAACAGGTTAGAACACAGGAATTCGCCTAGAAGACGATATTAGCTCATAAAATGGCTTAACAAAGCACAAATGACAAACAAAACTGAGCTAAAGTGAGAGTTAAAATCATACAAATATTCACTTATCAACTCTAATTCTCACGACACACAAGGGTGAAAAGAGGAGAAAAATTCTGAATTTTGACTCTCTCATTCATCTCCATATTCATCATCATTATACACACAAAATAGAAGTAATTTTTGGGTATTCATTCTAGCACGACTAAGGCATTTCTTGAACCATCTTGGTGCAAAGATGAGGAGAATACCTACTTTGGTATTTGTTCTTAGGCCTTTTGCTAGGACCGAAGGTTATTTCTTAATCTCTTGTTTTGTATTATGCAATTTCATTTATGACTAGAAATTCATAAAGTTATAATTTCATTATAGTCCGAATTATTTAAAGGGAAGTATACCGATATTTCCCACAAACACATCTCTACATCCTCTTCTCATCCTTTCTTCTCTTCTTACACTTCTCTTTAGATTAGGAGGAGGGAGAACTAGCCTCCCTTCTCTCATTTTCTTCTTCTTTTTCATCTTTAGTTCTTAGTTTATTTCTGTCCTTTCTACATAAAAACTTTAGCTTAGATCAATAAGAGTTTCAATCTTTGTAATCTACTTTGTTGGGTTCAAGTGTTGTAATTCAAGGAACGATTATTCTATGCAAGGGATTTCTATTATTGTTATCGCTTTCGTTGTTGATCGTCACCTAGGTATTCCAATTTTATCCTTTGTTTAAAGTCTTTATGTTTTCTATTTTGATTGTTATTTTCCTTCCATGTTATCTTAGATTCATTTTCATGTTGTTATAATCGTCATTTCATTTCCTAGATTGTCAATTAGCGTCGTTATTATCGCCATATAGAGAGTCTTAAACTATTGTCAAAATCAACTAAACATGTCTATCCTAGTTTTCATTGTTAATATCATCTTAGATTTAAACATCACCATGAGTGAGTAGTCACCTTTCTAGGGTGTAGGGTAGCCATGTAGATTAATTAAAAGATGATAATTGGATAAAAGAAATTGTGCTTTTAAAACATTGTGTCTATGCATGTTTGGATTGTAATGATGGTTAACGACTTTTGGCCAAAATCATTGACTAGAATGGAATTCCTTTCCAAGGTAGAAATACGCGAATTGAATAGACAAAGCATGACATGGTATATTAAGACCTAGTAAATTGCCTAAAAGCCTGTTAGACCATCTGATCTATGATTGTAATGAACACATCATTCTTACGAACTCACAATGAATTATTTGCATATTCTAATTCCAATTTCATCAATATATTAATCTACATGTGTGAACCTACTTCCCTAGATGTTTTCCATCATTGTTAATTCATCATTTGCTTTATTGTTTTCATTTTAGTTTGCTTTTATTTTATTTTCATTTATGCTTTTTATTAGTTTAGATATCAAAATCCCAAAACCCAGAAACTCGTTAGATAAAACTCAATTGTGAGACAATTCACATTCTATAGGAAACACCATCTCCCTGAGGATCGACCCTTACTTCCCTAATTACATTAATTTGTTATTAGCCTAGTCTGGGTAATTTATCTTTGTATCGGGCTTGCGACAGGTCCGATCATATTTCAATTTTATTTATTATATTTACATAATGATAATCCTACACTACTAGATTTAATTTATGTGATTAAATAAATTAAGAGAAAAAATGCAACAGGAGTACATGGTCAAGGCAGACACAAGCTTAAGACAACAACAACAACAATGAAATCAACATCATGACTTATTCAATCCATATGACAATGCCTTATTCAGGCCAAGTGAACACCATCCCATGTCAACAAAAAAACCACCCCACCAGCCAGAACAATACCTAGCCAACCACTTCCCAAGCCTCAACCAAAACAACACCCAGTTAACAACAAAACAAACCTCACACAATAGCAACAACCCTCAGCCAAAGCCAGTCAATCACAGTCTTTCTAAACAGGGTCCATGGGGGCCTTACACATTCAAACAAACCTAACCAGCCATCAATCTTAGTCCTAGGGAGGGTCCTCTACAACTTTGTCCAGGATTTCTTCTCCAGGAAATGCACACAACAAAAGTTAGCTTAGGGACAAACTCAATCTGTCCAGAATTCAGCCCTTTTTGCAGTAGTTCAAATATCACTATCAAACTTTCCTATTTTGAACAAACCAGCTCGAGGATCTTTTAGCAAACCCTTTGGCATTCATCCTACTTCAGTTTGGCTCAAGAATCAAGCTTGAAAGTCCACTCCTTCACCAGATCAACCCAAGCAAACCAATTAAGTCAGATTGTCTTATGTGAACTGCTTTTTCTACTTTATTGCTTTAGTCTGAACAATGTAGCTGTTATTTCTGTTTCTTTTGTAAGCCAACTATGGCCCTAGATGTAATGAACAAGTAAGATGTAATCTCATTGCCTATAAAAGGCTTATTCCTAATGAATGAAAGACAGATTTCAAGTAAACACAAAAACTGAAACCATTGTTTCTGTTGATATCTCTTGGCTGTGTGCTTGAGAAAACTTCCATTGCTGTGTGCTTGGAAGTGAGCTTAGACCCTTAGCTGTGTGCTGGGATCAAGGTTCACCCCTCAACCATTGGCTTTGTGCTTTGGTTAAGGTTTTATCTCCTTCTTTCAGCATTCAGTCTAAACAAAAACAGAGCAATTTCCAAGTATCTAACCTTATTTCAATTTGTAGTTGTTTAGCTTGTTTTCTGAATAGTTTCATTGCAAAAAAGATGTAGGAAATTAAACTATGAATTAGGGATATTAAAATTATTGACATGATCAATATTAAATTGGCTATTATTCTAATGATGAAATTTACAATGATTAATATATGAGTAGGTGAACTAAAATGAGACATATTAAACGATGATTTATTTTGACTAAATTACTTTTATGCGGGATTACTAACGACAATGATAATACGAAAAGAAGGCTAAGTAGATTATAAGTCATGGTTTATGAAAGTGATAGAATCTATTATAAAATAAACATAACGGTATTGAAAATAATGAAAGCAAAAGATAGAGAATTACCGGGAATGGAAGTACAACGATGTAAGAGAAAATAATAAGAACGAACTTCAACCAAAATGTAATGATAAAACAGTAGAGAGTGCTAGAGAAAATGCTTTAAGTAAGATATCTAAACTTGCATACAAAACCATAAACTATAATCTAACTTGTATGTAAATTGCTAAATATAAGAGATGATAATATGATTGGTATGTAATGTAATGTAATGTAATGTAATGTAATCTAATGTAATGTGTTCTTGATGATGATGATGATCTTAGGCTTTTATAGGGCTGCAAGGTTGAGTTTTTCCATCCGGATTCATACCCTAGACAAGTTAATAAACATCCCCATTAAAGCTTGGGAGAAAAAGAGGCAAGAGGCGTTCAGCAGTATACATACCCGATCGGGTATATGGTAAATTCGATCGGGTATGAAACCCTGATGGATCTTCTTTCGTCTCTTCGAATTTCTTCTTTGGGCACGGAATCCTATGCCGTCTTTTGGTAGTTTGCAGCTCGGAAATGGTCTTGGGCCAGGCTTTGGTTGACTTGGGCTTGTGTTTTAATTGAGAAACTAAGTCAAAAGTCAAGACCAATCCACTTTGAGGAATGATGCAATGGGAATTGTGATCCATTCATGAAATTGTGGGAAATCGGTATTCTCACAATACAATTATTATAGGATTATAACGAAAAAGCAATAACTTGATTATGCGAGTCATAAACGAAAACAAAGAAAAATAGAGATTTAGAAATCAACCTCCGGTCCTAGCAATAGGCGTAAAGAACAGAGATATCAAGGTAGATATCCTCCTAATCGTTGCACCCAAGATGCTCCGAGAAATACCCTTTTCTTTTGCTAGAAAGAGAACCTCTTGCACGATCTCACTGATAAGAAGGAGGTTTTGTGTTTTTGTAAAAAGTTACTGTTCACTTTTTCTTTTTGTGATGTGTGAATGTTGAGATGGAGGCCCCAGTGAGAATGAATTAGGGTTAGAATTATCAATTCCTCTCCCTCCTTTTTGCTTCTCACGGCTCAACTAGGTTTTTATGAGGAGATATTTTTCTCCTCAAAAATAACCACCCATTGACTAAAAACAGAGTGTATCTGGACACTTTTGTTTTTGGTCATTTTAGCTTCCAATATAATGTAATATATTATAATCGTCATTTGTCATGGACCGACATCATTATAATACATCATTAGTTATAAATATCCGTATATTTATAATTTGCCAATTAATTATAACGGTTTATGATTAATTAGCACTCATTATATACAACAATTAAATATAACATTTTATATTCAATTTACGAATTACAGTTAATTCGTCTCAGCTAACTTTATTTAATCGTTATTAAATAATCGTCTCATCATCACATTGACTAACCTTTTAGTCAAATACACTGACTAACCTTTTAGTCATATATTAGGGCATCAATATGATTATTTTTTCAAATAATCACATCTCTCAAACACATCCTTTAGGTGTGACTTTTAGGGACCAGTTGATCAGCGCCATCTGTATGACAATAACGTCAAACTTATCTAGCAAGCCAATCGTTATTGATAAACGTTAATCAACTGATTATTATACAAAGTATACCCTGTGAACCTACAGAGATTTATTTATGTTATTGCGCTAACTGTGGAGGACACTGGCTCCAACAGAAATTGCTATCATCGGTTCCTCGTAAACTTGTATTCTAGTGCCTTTGCTCCATAAAGTAAGAAAATATAGCAAAACCGCTTCATTTCCTATAAAACGAGACAAAGCACACAAAACAACTAGAATAGTAATATTAGCTCGTTAATCACTTAACAAAGTGCATAAATCATATAGAAATCGAGCTAAAACGGGGGATAAATTAGTACAAAATATTGCTTATCAAAAGTTGTTGTTGTAATGATTAGAAGTGTAGAGAATGAGTTTATATAAAACTCTTCTCCTCTCCTTGTGACCGTCCAAGTAGTAGTCTAGTAGAGGGAGGAGTCTTCCCTCTTTTTCTTCTACTAGTTTTTAGGTAGTGGAGTCAAGATAGGAGTCTTCCTTCTTTTATTTATTTAATGTATAATATGTGTATGTATTATTATATTCATTTGTCACATATTAATAAGTCCATAAAACATTTTGTAGTCGATTTATTAATACCGGTCTAACATCATTTATTATGACAATATCGTATAATATATACGTCATTTATAAATATCGTATATTTATAATTTGCTAATTAAATATAACATTTTATATTTAATTACGAATTAACATTTAATTCGTTTAAGCTTACATTAAACAGTTTATATTCAATTACGAATTAACATTTAATTCGTCTCAGCTAATATTATTTAATCGTATTAAATAATCGTATCATCATTACATTGACTAACTTTTTAGTCATATACATCGACTAACCTTTTAGTCATATAAGGCATCAATATGATTATTTTTTCATATAATCTTATCTCTCAAACACATCGTTTAGGTGTGACTTTTAGGGACCAGTTGATCACCGCCATTAAAATGACAATAACGTCAAACTTCTAGCAAGCTAACCGTTATCGATAAACGTTAATCAACTGATAAGAATACTAAGTATACCCTGTGAACCTGTAAGAGATTTATACACGTTATCACACTAACTGTGGAGAACACTAACTCCAACAATACGGTTCTAGTCTAAATTCGACTAGACTCTCGGGAAATGGGCATTTCCCGATTCGACACCTGTTATGGCGTTCCACATCCAAGACTCGGTCGACAGACCGGTAATCGAGTACCCCAGATCCGGCAAGGGCACCTAACAGAAGGGGCGGAAAGAGAATAAGTATAGCATTTTCAGCAAGGGCAACTAACGGAAAGGTTGTTACAATATCGAATAGTCATACCATGAGGTGTCGTGAAAATGGTCGAGCAAGTACGCTACATGCAAATAACACCACCTCGCAAGGACACAACATTTGAAGGGCGGGTCGATCAACACATTGCGTGTAACACACGCAAATGTACCCTATTTTATTTTAATAATACTATATTATTATTATTAATTAGCGTAATTTTAGAGTTAGATTAGAACTTAGTTTCCCGTGTCTTATTTAGAAAATCCGAGTCCGTATTCGGACTCTAGTCGGAATTTCCGTGTGGGCTACGCCTTAAGCCACATTTTGGGCCTTTTTCCCCCTTTTTCCACTCACCTTATATAACCCTTACCCTTACACTACCCATAATTTTCCACTCACCCTCTTTAACCTCACGCAAACCACCAAAACCCTAACCACCATTTTTTATCAAGTCAAGCTTCACACAACTCATTCATTCCTCACCCAAATCTCTTGATTTTCATCATAAAATTATCGTCTTTCTCATTTTCAATTATTCCATCTTTCTCAAAGGTGAATTGTATTCATCTTTTGTGTTACTTGTGTAGGTGGAGACCTTCAAGACCCCAAAAGGATTACTATCTCGTGGAGGAATACTTAGAAGACGATTTAAGACGCACAAAGGTAACGGTGAACGGTTACTCGATATCAATACGTGTTTTAATGCTTTAATTGATGTTTATCCAATGTTTAGTGACGATTATTATGCTTTTAAAGTGGTTTAATGTTAGTAAATGTGGTTGGAATTGTATGAGTATCCATGAAATTTGAGTTGGTTGGTGTTGTTTGATGATTTTTGTGCATATGTAGTCGTAGCCGCCTGACCGGCTGGGAATGCGGCTGAAGTGAAGTTGCTAATTCGAGAATTTTGGTATTGTGTAATTCCCAGCCGGCCGACTAGCCGCTGGTCAGCCGACCGGCTAGGACTCCCTCATCTTTTCCTTCTTTTCTCTCTTTGGCATGTGTTCGTTTGTTAAAACTGATGTAAAATAAATCTTACTATGTTACTTTTCAGAGATAATGTTGCCGCGGAAATAAAAACAATATAAAAAGATATGGATTAGTTGTGGAATATTGCAAGATTTAAAACTAAAACTTGAATTAGACAAGTACTCTCGAAAGATAACTCGAATAAATCGAATAAAAGGGATAGGAATTAGTAAAGACTTCCATGTGAGCTTCATCACAACCTTCTTCAAATTCTTCATCAAAAATAGTTGGTAGGGTTGGATCAAATAATGAAGTATCGGCTAAATAAGATTCCTCGTTAAAACAAGAAAATAATTCATCTTCAATAACACATTCTTCTTGATCATCATCAATTAATGGTTCAACAATACATGTGATAAACTCGCCTTCTTCCTCTTATATTTCATCTTTCGGAATCAAACAGCCTTTTGATTGTTCGTTTGGACAAGGTCAGACATCATCTTCTCTATGCTCTTTACATGTTTCTCTTCTTTTTCCTCGTGAATAACTTCAAAAGTTTCAATTTTTGCCTCTTATATCTTTTTTGCTTCATAAGTTTGAACTGATTGTTGATGCTTTGTAAGACTGAATGACAAAGAATCAACTCCTCTTTGTAACTCTTTGCATAATAAATAAAACCTATATTCCTCCCATTCATTCCATGTACGATTAGGTTTCTTCAAACCAAAGTCAAAACACACAAAAAGTCGCAAGCTAATAAGAACAAACAAGTAATAACTTGAATTAAATTCTCAATTGTGTGAATAATTCTAATTACAATGCCTTCCATTTATACTACTAGTAATTATCATAAACTAACTAGCTAGTAATTAGGAAACAATGCAAACACTACCTTATTATGAAATAAGATCATCACACTACTTTATTCAAATTATGAAACTAATTACTAGAATTGATTTAGGAAAGTAAACTTGAGAACAATTTAAACCAAGCTTCCATCTTAGTTTTGAATGTCACGTACATTTTGCGTCATCCGCGTACAATCTGGACAGCTCAACTAAAAACGACCATATCTCCTTCGTTACTTAACCAAATAAAGCATGTGACCACTTGTTGGAAATATAACATCATCTTCTTTCATCTCCAAGTGAAATCACGTCAAAAATAACTATATATTCTGATATATTTAGCTTTAAAGTCAACAGAATGAATCAAGGATGTCAAGAGTGACTTAATCTTGATTTTTGAACATATATCCATGTCTCTCCTATATCAAAAGTACAAGGAGATTTGTTTTGTTCAAATAAACTTCACATAGCCAGAAAGTTTTGATTTTATACATGTTTAAGCCTTTTTAGACTGTTTTATAACCCATTTTGTAGCTACGTTACTAGAATTTCCCTTGTAACCGTCTCTGAAAGGACTTAGGGTAGAAAAGGTTGCTACATAAGATTGTGGCTTCACCCATCAAACTTCGACATTGCATTCATATGTCTTACGGTTCTTATAACCTCAACATCTTTTTTTTCTCTCTCATTTTCTTCTTCTTTTTTTCTTTTCTTTTTTTTTTCTTTTCATTTTCTAGTTCTTTTTTTTTTCTTCTTTCTTTTAAAACAACACTACGGATTGCAACGGATTATCTTTGAAATGTTCGGGCTTCGCCAATAGAATTGGGATAGCAACAATTCTTGTTAAAACTGGCCAAGCCTTTCTTTTCTCTTCGAGAAAGGGTGTTCTTGTGAGGAATGGGCTTGCGTTCCGTCAATAACTCGGGAACGAAGAGATAGTCTACGTTCATCATAGAATCATCTAATGGACTTGTCTTGAACAAAGGTTTTGATGGCGGTTTTCTACCGCCAGACATGGAATAGGTAAAGGAAACGGTCACCGGGTCCTTGTAAGTTTCTTAAATTCAATATTAGACATTTCTCATATCAAAAATACAATTAGTTTACTCTTAAACTATGAGGAACTTATGTATGCATAATCAAAATACAAGTAAGGAAGAATAATTGTTCCTTACATTGATTTGAACGGATTTTGGGCACAAAATAGGACTTCTTCATACTTTGTTCTTGATCTTATATGATGAGGATGATTTTCCAAGTTTCAAATTAGAAACTCTCCAATAAGTTGCACCCAAGACAATACCCAAAAATCTCAAATATTACTACCCTAGTATAATTTGTGAAAAGCCCTTAATACATTACTAATATGTCTTTTACTACTCCTAGTAATATTATTAGTATTGTTAGAATACAAGTGAAATTTCTCAAATTTTTTTTTAGTGTGAGAAAGGGTTTAGTGAGATAAGAATACTACAAAATTATGAGATCAAGTAGTGTAGAATAAGAGGAAAACTAGTCCTCTTATTGATGGAAGGGAACCGGCCACCACAAGGCATGGGGGAGGGTGAGCATGCCTCACATTTGTATTCACAATGCAATAGAGTAGGGTCTAGGTTTCTAGGTAGTAATCATATTGTTTCTATTCTTAATAAGAACAACACTCAAACACCTAAAAGCTACCCTACAACCCACCACAACGGTTTTCCAACATAAAATGGGTGTCCATTTTATTTTTGTATTTTGTCATTTGTCACACATGTGACATGTGACATGTAACATGTAATTTTGCTTATAAATGTGCATTTTAACCAATTGAAATGCAATTTCATAACAAATAATTAGACTTAACATTTTAAGTCCATGTAAATAAAATGGGTCATCGCATATTTGGTTAATATAATCTACAACAATTTGTAATTATAATCGATCAATTTTGCTTATCTCAAATGTTTTATAAACATAATGCATTCTTAGTAATATAACAATTAAATTACTAAATTGAATCTTATTTAATCATATTAAAATAAGATATATTTCTCACTTACAATTTAAACTTGGTTCAATTTAAGAGATTAATTTATCTGTATCACTATACAATTAATTAATGTACATGATTAGGGGATTGTCCTTTAGGTGTGACCTCAAGGGATCAACTGATCACCACCGTCATACGACACTAATGTACAACTCAATTGAGCCAATCGTTAGCGATTTATGTTGACCACTTGACTATAATATTCATCATCCCTTTGTATTCTTATTATCGAGATTTAATTATATGATCGGACTATTGTTGAGGACAGTTACTCCAACGGTCCTAAGGTACCTTACCATCTACAACGAGATACATTTCTAATTAGGAGCACCCTTCGAGTGCGTCATGCAATTAGATTAATGAACAAAGTGGAATGGATTTGAAAATGAACATTTTTTCGAAATGATAAACGCTTGACAAACTCGAGGAAAGAGTGATCTATAGGACACACTCTAGATCGCGGAAGTACGACTCATTTGCATGAAACGAAAGTGAAACGAAAGTCATACACTCGACTTAGACTAAAACTAGAATATAGACTCCGACTTGTAGTCATCAAATCTTGTCTTGGGCGTCATTCTTAGAACTTGACTAGAACTTAGAGCGATCAACGAACATTTTTCCCACATAGGTACCATTTATGCGGCATACGGGCCGAATAATTTGGGACGCATTAATATTATCCTCGACAAAGCTTCTGTTTGCATGATCTCCAAATGGGTTGGTTATATTAATGGGCTTGACGGTCGGGATTGGGATCGTTCTGTTTTCTATCCTACTTGTATTTCTGGCTTAAGATGGTAACAATTTTCCGAGGCATGTCCCTTGCCTTGGTGATAGGCACAATACGCGTCCGGATTGTACTATCTATTCAGTTGTTCCAGCGGTGGTTCAGGAGTTGGTTCTATGGGCTTTATCTTCCCTTGGCCTGAAAGTCTTTCTAGAGCATATGCATAGGTTTACCCTCTATCAGTGAACCCTCTTGGGCTAGACCGTTGTAGTCTCTTAGAAGCTTCTCCTAAAATATTTATGGCTTGGACATGGTGGGCATCAACAGGTGCCTTTAACTTAGGGGAAGAGGCACCCTTGTACCCCTTTGGTTTGTTAGTGGTTTCTACCATTGTGACGTTGTCTTCCACTTTTCTTCCACCCTTATCAACTCTTTGACAGAGCCAAAATTCAGGTACTTCATAGCATCACGATAGACGGGTCGTAAAGTCTTCACAAACGTATCTGCCATTTTAACTTCATTGGCTTTCTAGCCAATTTCAAGCTTTCTGCGCGCCATCTTGCGACGAATTCGGTAAATCCCTCCTTTTCCTTTTGAGTCATCACCTCGAGAGCCCGCATACAAGCTTGGATCTCGGCATTATTGGCATAGTGGTTACAAAATTCCACTGTAATGTCTTCAAATGTAGGGCAGTTCTTTAACTTTAGGCTATAGAACCATGCTTTTGGGTGCTTCCCCAAAGATTGAGCAATTAAGTGGGATAACATCTCTGCAGGTACCCCCTTGAAAGCAAGGCACTCCTTGTAGGATCGAATTTGTTGTAAAGGATACCCAGTCCCTTTAAACTAAGGAATTTCAGTGAGCACAAAGTTCTGAGGTAGCTTGCCTTTGAGTGGAGAGTAAGTCCTAGCATTTTCGAAGTGGGTTATCTCCCTTTGAGATAGCTTCAACTGATGTTCGATTAGCTTGAATCTCTTTTCAAGCTCAGTCATTCCAGGTGGGGTAGGGCTTTCTCCATTAACCTTAGTCTCAATGGCTTCTAATCGAGCCATCATTTTGTTTATGGTCTCGAGGAGATGAGCCATCATAGCTTCCATTGCTTCATTTCTTGTTTGGGCCAGCCTTTCTACAAGAAAACCCCAAACCAATCAATATTTGAACTAAAGAACCCCTGCAGAATCATGGACTCGACTCATAGACCTAACCATTGACTCAACCTTTACTCAATGATGGACTTTCACCCAGGAAATGAGCAAAATGGCTCACTTGTAAGGGGTCACACGTGGGAATGAGGGTCTTAGACCTAACTCGGACTATGACTTGACCCAAAATAAACTTAGAGTTGACATCGACTCGGTGTGACTAACCCATGATTGAACCAAACATTGTTCATGGGTTCAACGTAATAACTCAACTGTCCTAAATGAGGCATTTTTGTGGTTTGACTCTGACTAAATGGTCAACATACATGACATGGACCCAAGAGGTTACTTAGGTGACTCAACCAGGTCGTGTTCACACGGTCCACAAGGACCTTAGACACGTCTATAGTCGACTCAAGACACATTCTATGCTTGGTTAAGGTTACTTTGAAATCGATTTTGGAAAACGATGGATGTTTTCGAAATGAGATTTTAAATGGGCAGCACGCCGCCTATAAAATAATACTTTTTTTCAAAAATTGCTAGTTTGAAAGTCGGTTTTTAAAATGGACATGAGATTTTTGAAAACTGACACGGAATTTTCACATATCACCTTAACATTCACATACTATGCGTGCATGAGCCTAGACTTTTTCTAAGTCTGGGTCAGTCTACTAGTGGAGTCTATGTGTAGATACCTTGTTTCTTCATCTTCCGTCAACCACTCAGTGATGATTGGGGTTCCAATATTCAAGACAAGTATCCAGGAAAGGCCTCACGACCTTTACAAATTTTAGGCTCAAGATCGATCCTATATTGAAAGCACCCATGTCATGTTTCTCTACATTTGTTAACTCATTCGTCCACTCTTTAAGACGGTTTTCAAAGGCATCTATGATTGTGAAAGTTTTTGTGTTTATAGAGATTTTGTGTGAAAGACGTATGATAGACGGAAGAGAATATACTAGAACCTAATGCATATTTAAAGAATAATATCAATATATCTCCTATATTGTCAAAGTTTAAGATGATTTCTCTAGTTTGTTTTGGTTTATGCTTAATATTGTAAAATTGGTATGGTAAATGGTGCCTTGACACAACCCAGTATTATACCTTCACCCATTAGCCTCCCTTATTTTCCTTGATACTTGTACTTTGCTCTTGTATAGCGAATGCGTATTAGTTGAGGAAAGTTTTATCACAGTATAATCAGGCATGTTTCATAAGTTGAGTGAGTGTTTTTATTTCTTTCTTTCTTTACAAAACACACCCTTCAAACACTTACGAGTGAATGAGTGAAATCCATGAGAATCCAACTAATTGGCCTAGCAAGATCGAAGGTATTTGGCTCTTGTCTATACTACGGTATCATGTAATATCCTGGGACTTGAGCTCCGTTTTCTACCTTCTCGTGCTTTGAATTTGTTTTATTGGCACCTTTAGTCATTACTTTGTTATTGTAATAACTGTAATAACCGTCATTTATATAGTATGTTTTAACATCGTCTTGGAGCATTATAAATGGTGTTGTCAACTGAAGAGTAGATTAGAGACCCATCTCAGTCAATTTGGGGGATTTCTTGGTCAAGACAGGCCTTGTCTCAGGCGAGATGAGTCTCGGTAGCTACCTCACGTGTTTCATAAATTCCGAAACTTAATTTAATATTTATTGCTTTTAGGAAATAATACTCCTAACTTGACTAAGTTAGTCTAACCCTAAATAAACCCTCCCCTTACCTTGCTTTAACTTCCTGATTATTCAGAAGTCAAAGACCTAAAACCCTAATCAGAGAGAGGAGACATTGAATTGGAGATCTAGTGAGAATAGCTCATCAATTCTTTTGATCCTTGGGTGGTAAGATCTAAGCACTTTTATTATACTGTAATGTTGAAGTAGTATTATCTTTAGATCTCCTTATGCCTAGATTAATGAGTTTTAATCCCTAAAAACCCATCTAGGAATATGGTGAATTTTAATTTGTACTAGTTAGTGATTAGATTCGTTATTATATGATTGTACGCAGTGGTTTTGTAGAAGAAAGGATTTAGATCTTGCGTTTGCTTGTGCGTGAAGAATTACGAAAAAGTAGGTATTCGTCCTACTCTACACATGCACTTGGCATTGGGTCGTCTGTACGTCCAGCCATTTGTTATTTTTGCAGTTATATCTTTATATAACGGATTCAAGAAACTGTGAAAAGAAGAAAAATTATGATAAGTTTCATCGTTTTAAAATTAAGTCTTAATGCAAAAAACTGTTTAATGCGATGACTCATGCATTTATACAATTGACCTCCCTCAAGAATTATATAAATGATCCCAAGACTCAATTTCTGTAAATTGATAAGCCAACCTCTTGGCTAATTCTACCTTTACAATTCTCGGTCGATAAATTTCAGTAAATTCTATCTTTTAGTCCACTATAATCCCGAGATATTACTCGTACTACAATGTTGAGGTAAAATAGGTCAACACTCACTACTTACCGAACGTAGAAGGGGTCATATTATGACTTCCGACGAAGAAGGGGTTCATAGAAGTTTTTCCTATAAAGACTAATCTCAATTTTCATTTTAGAGTAAGATCCCATCATCTTAAATTTAATTCATTTTAAGTGAACAAGTTCTAGCATTTCGTGAATGATTTAAACTAAGGTGATGGCCCTATGAACGAGTGAGATCTGTATGTCTAAGATGAAAAAACAAAACTATATGAATCATTTTTCATGCAATTTAGGTGGTCTGGTTTAGGCGGAATATGATGCAGTTATTTAACATGTGAATGAAAAGCAAAAGAACGAAAAATACGTAAACTATTACAACGGTCCTAGTGTGGCCTATCTACCAAAATGAACAGTAAATACAAGTTTGGAATCCATCCTAATGGACCCGAGAAGCTTGACTTTGTCTCATCTTGGTCCATGTAGCGGGAGTGAGCATCCGATCTCCATCTTTAGTCTTCTTAAATTACATTTTCAAAATTACAAAATAAACCTATTTACATTCTAATTCCAAAACATAATTAAAAGAAAAATAAAAGGAGATTCGAGATCTCAAAATTACATCCAAATCATGTTTCCATCATTACGAAAACATGATTAACTAAGGCCACACTAGGATTTGCATTTTTCAACCAATTGTAAAAACGTAAATCAAACCATTCATTCATTCATTCATTCGACAAAAATAAAATGCATCAACTATATAAATTAACACTACAATACATAATTCATTAATTATGTTGATTAATTATCCAAACCACCATTAAAACCGATCAAAATTATGTGACAATTCCTTAATTGCCCACAACAATTTTAATCTCCCATAATCCATTTTTATTTTAAACCTTTTTAAAATAATCGGGTATCATTATTGTGAACCTTTTCACAATAACAAACAAACAAACATTATCTTTATAATGTCAAAAAAAAAAACAAACAAATTTTTTTTTTTTTTTTCTTACGGATCACTTTTCACGTGCACAGTACCAGTACAAAAAAAAAAAAAATTTCTTCTTCTTCTCACGGTTTAATCCAAAAAACCGAAAAAGACTATGAAAAAAAAATTTAAAAACTTGCTGCAAACAACAATAATAAAACAAAACAGAAGCTTTTTTTTTTTTTTTATTTAACAGTAGCAGCACCGGACTGCACAAAAAAAAAATTTTCGATGTTGCCTATATTGCTAGATCGGTACAAAATTCAATATCTAATCGTTATTAAATATTGATTCAAACTAGATTATTCAATTTAACCTTTTAAAAAGAACATCTAAATCATGATTAAATCGATTATCCATATATTCATTTAATCGCAATCGCTTTGAACATCATTAAAATTGAATCATTATTCAAAAAATATCAATTTAAAACAATGAGGCCGAAAACAATATCAACAACAAAAATCAAAACAATTCCATCTTATTTTAATTTAATCCTTATCAAATTAAAACAAGTACAAATTTATTATATTGAATTTTAACCTTTTAAAATAACAATATCAATAAATCAACAATGGAAAAACAAAACCCTAAAAAAAAATTGAATTCCACGGCCAAAAAAAAAAAAAACAGCCGTGACACAATTTTTTTTTTTTTTTCGGTTTTATCAATTTTTTTTTCTCTCAAATTTATATTTCATAAAAATGAAAAAAATATAATATAATTTTGTAGCCAAATGCTCTGATACCACTTGTGGGAAATAACTGTTTACATCACCTTAAAATTTAGGATTATAACAAAATTATATAATATGAATTGCAAGTCATAGATATGAAAACGATACAAATATAGAGAAAATGAATTAAACCTTTGGTCCTTAGCAAAATCGGCCTAAGAACAGATATCAAAGTAGATATCCTCCTAATTGTCTCACCCAAGATAGATTGAGATATGCCCTTCTCCTTTGCTAGAAAGATGATTAAAATTTACTGTTAACTGTTTTTTTTTTGGTTTTGTGATTTGTGTGATGGAGGCACAAGAGAGTGTAGAAAATTAGGTTAGAATTTTTCCTTGCTCCTCTCCTTTGCTCACGGCACTCCTAGGTATTATATGAGGAGATTTAGTCTCCTCAAATAACTACCCATTGACCGGAAAAACCCGAGTGTATCTGGACACTTTTTCCGGTCATTTTAGCTTTTAATATAATGTAATATATTATAATCGTCATTAGTCAAAGACCGACATTATAATATATCATTAATTATAAATATCCGTATATTTATAATTTTCCAATTAATTATAACGGTTTATGTTTAATTAGCTTACATTATATACAACAATTAAATATAACCTTTTATATTCAATTTACGAATTACAGTTAATTCGTCTTAGCTAACATTATTTAATCATTATTAAATAATTGTATCATCATCACATTGACTAACCTTTTAGTCAAAAACACCGACTAACCTTTTAGTCATTTAATAAGGCATCAATATGATTATTTTCTCAAATAATCACATCTCTCAATCACATCCTTTAGGTGTGACTTTTAGGGACCAGTTGATCACCGCCATCTGTATGACAATAACGTCAAACTTATCTAGCAAGCCAACCGTTATCGATAAACGTTAATCAACTGATTACAATACAAAGTATACCCTGTGAACCTATAGAGATTTATTTATGTTATTGCACTAACTGTGGAGGACACTGGCTCCAACAGATTCCCTCCCTCACAATGTTTTGACAAAGCTCACAAAAGGTTTGAAGATGGTGAGACGGGTTTTCGTTTGGTTTTCCTCTAAATTGGTTACCCTCGATGAGAGCAATCAAGGTCAAATGGACCCTTAGGATCCCACTGGCAAGCACAAAAACCCGGTACCTTGGATCTTCTCTAGTTAGCACCAATTTATCAACCTAAAAGAAAAACACAAAAGAGAAAGTTAGAAATGAATTAGGTACGGTTGCACCTAGAAATGATAGAAATAAAAACCAACAATTCACAAATAAACAAAACCGTGCTCCCCGGCAACGGCGCCGAAATTTGATCGGTTCTGTCACGGTCCCGAAACAAAAATAATTTACCCGGACTAGGCTAACAACATAAGGAATGTAATTAAGGAAGTAGGGTGTCGATCGTCAGGGAGTACGTGTTACTTATGAATTGTTATGGATTGGTTTTCATTTAAAATCGAGTCACTTGAGTTATTTGTCTTAACTATTAACATAAAATAAAATGACAAGAATGTAAATGACAATATGTAAATGACAAATATGTAAATTGCAAAACAAAAACCCAGAACAGAAGACATACCCGATCGGGTTGTCACGTACCCGATCGGGGAAATCCTCTGATCTGAATATTAACAACTAAATTCTATCTAAGACGATATTTAAATGACAATATTGAAAGTCTAACTAACTAAACTAATTAACCAGAGAATAATAATAATAAAAACTATCTAGGAACGGAAATAAAAAGACGATAAACTAACTAGATAACGATAAAGTAAACTATCTAATAACGGAAATAAAAAGACAATAAAATAAACTATCTAAAACGATAAAGTAAACTAACTAATCAATTTGATATAGTGAAAGAGAAATACATGTAAAATTAGTTAAAAGCTTCATAGTTACCAATATTAGAATTACTATGATTGTCTAGGCCTTGTAGCGGTATATTCCTTCCGGATTCGTACCGACCTTTTAGTGGGTCCTAACGTCCTTTCAGCATGGTCAAGTCACTAAACCCCTATTGATAGTCCTAATTCCTATCCCAACTCTCGTCATAAAGATAGAAATGACTAATACAAACAATTGCTTATGGCCACTAAACAAAGTTATAGAATTTGACACGACCAAAGGAAGAAACAATTTAGACGGTTCAATTGGTAACTACTCTTCTTATAATTCGTTTAACTCGTAATTCATTTCAAATATTACAACTCTATTTATTTTATTTACACAATGATAATATTACAATATTAGAATTAATCTAATCTATGTGATTATGTGATTAAGTAGATTAGCAAGAAAAAGATGTATGAGATTAAACTATGAAATATAAATACTAAAGTGATCATGGTGATTATGTTAACAATGATTCTAATGACAATTTTTAGGATTATATGATTAAGTAAATTATAACGTGACATGCTAAATAATACTTTGGTTCTAACTAGATTAATTTTAGGTTGATTTCCTAATAACAACAATATTATAAAAATGATACTAGTGAGGTTATAGTTCATGATGATTTAAAATCGCATAAGTAAATCAAGATTAGGGAATTACCAAGTCGGAATATGAGTATATAAGAACGAAAGTAAGAACAAATATCCAACCAAATAACAAAAGCTAAGTAAACACTAGGGAAATACTAAGAAAACTATAAAAACTTGTAAGAAAGTGTGCTAAAAGAAATGATAATAGATTATTAGATTATTGTAAAAGTTGATGATAAAAAGATGATATGTAGATGATATGTTATTGTGTGTGATGATCATTAGCTTTAATAAGGCTGCATGGCTGCTGATCCTCTTGCAAATTCGTACCCTAGTCAATGCATTAAACCACCCATTTAAGCTCGGATTGAAGAAGAGCCAAGTAACGTCTTCTTGCAGGAATACCCGATCGGGTAACAGGTAATCCGATCGGGTTTTTGTGTAAGTCGGATTTTCCGTCTTTTCATCTTAGGCACGGAATCCTATGCCTTAGTCTTTGGTCAATGCACTACGGAATTGGGCTTGGGCTGATCTCCTCTTGACTTGGGTTGAGTTTTCCTTTTAAAGTTCAAAGCCAAAAATCTAAATTGAGTCCATTCGAGGAAAGATGTAGCGGAATCGTAATAAAATCGTGAACTGGCTATCATCAATTCCTTGAAAACTCGTATCCTAGTGTCTTTGCTCCATAAAGTAGGAAAATATAGCAAAACCGCTTCATTTCCTATAAAACGAGTCAAAACACGCAAAACAACTAGAATAGCAGTATTAGCTCGTTAATCACTTAACAAAGTGCATAAATCGTATAGAAATCGAGCTAAAGCGGGGGATAAATCAATACAAAATATCACTTATCAGTCATTATTCCTTCGGAACCTAGGAGGTCAAGCAGAATTAGTCATCAACCTGATAGATACCTGGGTATTATAGAGGAAGGTGATGACTATAATGTGTTACTTTTTGAAAGTAACGAACCTACTACCTACAAAGCAGCCATTTCTAGTCCCGACTCAAGGATATGGCTAGGAGCCATGCAATCCCAAATGGATTCTACGTACGACAATCAAGTATGGGACTTGGTTGATTTACCTAAGGAGGTACGACCTCTTCAGTGTAAGTGGATCTATAAGATCAAAAGTGGCATAGACAAACATAATGATGTTTATAAAGCTAGATTGGTGGCAAAAGGTTTCACCCAAGTTCATGGTCTTCACTATGACGAAACCTTCGCCCCAGTCGCCATGCTTCGATCCATAAGGATTATCTTAGCGGTTGCCGCATTTCATAATTATGAGATTTGGCAAATGGATGTCAAAACCGCCTTCTTGAATGGGATTCTAGAAGAGGAAGTGTACATGACACAACCTGAAGGTTTTGTGGATCCATCAAACCCTAAGAAGGTATGCAAACTTAAGAGATCCATCTATGGTCTTAAGCAAGCATCCAGGAGTTGGAATCATCGTTTCGATCATGTAATTAAACAAAATGGTTTCACTCGAAGTGTCGAGGAACCGTGTTTATACATGAAGTTTAGTGGGAGTAAAGTAACTTTTCTAGTCTTGTATGTAGATGACATACTACTCATTGGGAATGATATTCCAATGCTCACTTCTGTAAAGGAGTGGCTAGGAATACATTTCCAAATGAAAGACTTAGGAGAGACCCAGCGCATCTTCGGTATCCAGATCTATAGGGATAGATCTAAAAGGATACTAGCATTAAGTCAAGAGACTTATATTAATAAGATTCTTGATTGGTTCAACATGAAAGACTCTAAGAGAGGCTTTATTCCTATGGGAAGTGGGATCACCTTGAGCAAGTCAGATTGCCCTACAAAACCCGAGGAGATTGAACGCATGAAATTGATCCCTTACGCATCAGCTGTTGGATCAATCATGTATGCTATGATGTGCACTCGTCCCGACGTTGCATATGCTTTGAGCATGACAAGTCGTTACCAAGCAAATCCAGGTGAGAGTCACTGGATAGCCGTAAAGAACATCCTTAAGTACTTAAGAAGGACTAAGGATTCGTTCTTAGTGTTTGGAGGCGAGACTGAGTTACGTGTAAAGGGTTACACAGATGCCAGTTTCCAAACAGATAGGGATGATATGAAATCCCAATCCGGCTACGTTTATATGATGAATGGAGGAGCTGTTTGCTGGAAGAGTTTCAAGCAAAGCGTTACAGCGGATTCTACAATAGAAGCAGAGTACCTTGCAGCGTCTGAAGCTGCAAAGGAAGCTGTGTGGATTCGGCAATTTTTGGAAGGACTAACAGTAGTCCCTACTCCCAAAGATCCTATCACAGTTTATTGTGATAACAGTGGGGCTATTTTTCAGGCAAAAGAGCCCAAGTCTAGTAACAAGTCTAGACATGTACTTGGGAAATATCTTGTAATTAGAGATTACGTGGACAGAAAGGAAATTGACATTTGTAAGGTTGGGACAGATGACAACATTGCTGATCCTTTAACCAAGTCTTTATCAAAGGCTAAGCATGATGGTCATGTCGTCACAATGGGATTGAGACGTGTGCCAGAATTCCTTTAGATTATGAAATATGTAATAATTGAATGTTGTATTAATTATTTCATATATGATAATTGCATTCATTGTTCGAGTTTTATTTTAAACTCATTTATTTAGTTTGACTAAATTTAATACTTTGTTTATCCGAATAGATTGTTGGACCCTATTCAAGTGAATAGGACGAACTTAGTATTTTGTCCCTAGTCACTCAATGAGGTGACGTCTCGAAATCACTAGATTGTAAGTCGATCATGGTTGGTTCAGCACCATGGGGTCATGGAGATGACTGGTCGTTTACATAGACAGACTGTATGACACTCTGTCGGACAGTGACATTGTAGAGACCCTTAAATCATTTATTTGATGCCTGGTCGTGGCAGGGTCTTCTATCTTATTCCTATAAGTCGATTCTTTTGACTGGCGACCGTCTATCTGAGTCGGTGCAGTTTACCGATTGGTTTTGGTTGATGTTCTAGGTCGTGCCGTAAAAGGAGGCCGATGGACTCTTCTGGATCATGGTGATCTGCATCATACAGAGTAGATGAATCAACAGGAATTGTCCACCCACGTTGGGTAAAAACATCTTTAGGCCACTCGAGGAGAAGTTACTGTAAATGCGTGGCCACGCTCGGAAAGAGATCTATGGTAGATTTTCCGGTCAGACAGTTACTCTCCCTATCGAAAAAACCACTCTAGATATTGTCAATCGCAAGTGCGACCTGAAAGACACCTTGCGTTGAGTGGGAGATGTGATAAAGAGACAAGAGAATCGGTGACGCACACTTGTGTCAGACAAGTGGGAGATTGTTGGAGTAGGTGTCCTCCACAATAGTGCGCCACATAATAAATCTTAATAAGGAATATAATTGGGATATTTATTGACTATATATATTATTAGTCAGTTGATTAACGTAAATCAATAACGGTTGGCTGACTAGAGTTTGACGTTATTGTCGTTTGACGGCGGTGATCAACTGATCCCTTTCGGGCACACCTAAAGGATGAAATCCAAATAGTAACTAATTATTTGTATACGATACAGTTAATTAGTACATTACATATATTCGATATGTACGAGAGTTAATTGTTAGAAATTGAGTTAAGAACTCAAAATTCGATTAAACTTATTTTTCAATTATGCGATAATTGACTAATAAATTTATATCTTATTTTAATACGATTAAATAAGATTTAACTTAGTAATTAATCGTTAAATTACTAAATTAGTTGAGGTTTTGAGATAGAGGTACTTAGTTAATTATATTTACAAGGAGTTGTAAAATAAATTAACCAAGCATTGTGGGACCCATTATATATTGATATAATGGTAAAATATTACTTAAAATGTTAAGTACATATTATTTATTTAATTGAGTCATATAATTGTTATATGATCAAATTAACAATTAATTATACAAGATAATTAACCATATGATCAATAAGTATTTGTGAGACAAATATCAAAAATCAAAATGGACAAAACTAGGCCATTGAGGCCGGTTATATTGTAGTTCCATGGTGATGATTGTTGTTCTTGTTAACACTCTTTAGTTACCAATTGAAAGTGACATAACAAGTAGGAAACAATCATCACTTATACTACAACACTCCACCCTAATGCATGTGATTAAAATAAGCAAAATGAGAGCGTTGTGATGCTCATATGGACCGGCCACATTGCCTATAAAAGGGCAATATGGTTGATCATTTTATTTGTTCATTCATGCTTGTTTTCCTTACTTCTCTCAAAACTCATTTTCTCTCTAAAAACTCTCAAATGCTAATATTTACTAAGTATTACTAGTGTAGTAATATAGTCATAATATTAGTAGTATAATATCTATCTTATTATCTAGTTAATAATAAGGGTAGATTATTTGGGTTCATCTTGGTGCAACTTGAAGGAGGTCTCCTAGTTTGGAGATTTCTTGTTCATCCATATTATTAGCTCAAGAACAACAAGAAGGTGTTCTTGTTGTGCCCATATTATTTCCATATCAATGTGAGGAAATTTCTCCTTTTATATAAATGTCTTTATATTTGCATGCATGTTACATAGATCATTAAATACTAAATTAACAAGTAATTTAGCAACTAATTAGAGGAGTCTAATTAAGGTCTATGGACTTTCACTTGGTCCTCAGGGTGGATAGGGATTTGGAAAAATCCGGAGTAACCATCTAGGTAGCAGAAATATTTGTGGCAAGCTAACCTCTCTAGCATTTGATCAATGAAGGGCAGAGGATAGTGATCTTTTCTAGTTGATTGATTCAACTTCCGGTAGTCAATACACATAGGCCATCCCGTCACAATTCGTGTGGGGATGAGCTCATTCTTCTCATTTTTGACTACTGTTGTTCCTCCATTCTTGGGAACAACTTGAACAGGGCTAACCCATTTCGAGTCAGAGATTGCATAGATTATGTCAGCATCTAGCAATTTCATAACTTCAGCTTTAACTACTTCCTGCATGTTTGGATTAAGACGGCGTTGACCTTGAACACAAGGATTTTGGCCTTCTTCTAAATTGATTCTATGCATGCAATAGTCTTGGCTTATGCCAGTGAGATCTTCAAGTTTGTAACCTATTGCCTTTTTATGCTTTTTCAAGACAGTCAATAGTGAGTTTAACTGATTTTCATCTAGGAGAGCACTTACTATGACTGGGCAATATCCGGATTCATCTAAAAAGGCATATTTTAGATTTGAGGGAAGAGGTTTAAGTTCAGGTTTATGTACTTCTGCCTTGGCAAGAGTATCAATTAAGCTTATGAACTCTTGAACTTCTTCTGACGGTATCTCTTTTCCAGTCAGGTCCTTTTCCAGCTCACTGATCTCAAAATTGTCGTTTTCAGAGATATCCTCTAACAATAATATTGCTTCTAAAGGATCCTCAATTATTGATGGATAAAGAGATTCATCAATAGTTGAGCCGACAATGTCAAGGAAACAGCAAGGCTCTTCATGCATAGGGCTTTTCATTGCACTGTTTAAGTTGTACGTGACTTTATCATCACCTACTTCTAGTGTCAATTTTCCATTCTTGACATCGATTACTGCTTCCGCAGTGTGTAGAAATGGCCTTCCTAAAATAATAGGGATTTGCGAATCTTCAGCCATATCTAACACGATGAAATCGACTGGAATGAAAAACCTCCCTACTTTTACAGGCACGTCTTCTAAAACTCCCATAGGTTGTTTTAGAGAACGATCTGCCATTTGCAGAGTGATACTTGTGCATTTGAGAATTCCCATATTCAATTTTTCGCAGATGGAATAGGGCATGACGCTTACACTAGCACCTAGATAGCATAGAGCTTTATCAATTGTGTAGGTGCCTATAGTGCAAGGTATAGAGAAACTACCAGGATCCTTTAACTTAGGAGGGGACTTATTTTGCAATAAAGCACTGCATTCAGCTGTGAATGCTATGATTTCAACATCATCTTAAGTCCTTTTCTTAGTTAAGATATCCTTCATGAATTTCGTGTAAGAAGGGATTTGAGTGATTAATTCAGTGAAGGGAACCGTTATTTGGAGGTTTTTTACTACTTCCATGAATTTGTTGAACTGGGTTTCCTTATGATTTCTCCTCAAACGTTGGGGAAATGGAACTTGAATTTTGATGGGTTCAGGTTCACCCTTCTTTTCAGGTTTATTTTCCGCTTCCTTAGCGGTGGATGGTTGGGTTTCTTTTTGGCTCTCTACTTGTGTAGGCTCAACTATTAGTTCTTTGGGTTGATGAGGCTCCGTATAAGTGGTACCACTCCTAAGGGTGATAACATTTGCGGTGTCCCTCGGTTGCTCACCATGAGGTGGGAGTTGACATTGTTTTCTTTGGGCATTAGAGGCAGCCAATTGGGCCATTTGAGTTTCAAGTATCTTGATGCCAGCACTTTGAGCTTGATCACTTTTTTGAAGTTGAGCAAACATTGAATCTTGTTTTTGAACAACTTGGAGAAGCATGGATTCAATTTTGCTCAAGCTTGAGTCATTAGGTTGGCTTTGAATTTGGGATGGTTGGTGTTAAGGTTGGTTTTGGTAAGGTTGATTGAAGTTAGGTTGGAATGAAGGTCTCTGGTTTTGAAAACCAGGTGGATTGTAAGGCTTTTGTTGATGTGGTATGGATGGTTGTTGAATTTGATGGTGGGGATTTTGAATGTTGTTTTTTTTGTAGGACAAAAAAGGATGGTTCTTTGTGTTTTCATTATAGAAGTTTGAGAAAGCATTGCCTTGCCTATATGGTTGATAGGCATTGACTTGCTCTAACGAATTCCTACATTCTTGAAAACTATGTCCTCCAACCCCACATGTCTCACATATCACTACGTGGTTAGTGACGTTAACATGTTCCTTGGATTGAGAAGAGCTTCCTACTTGTTGCTGCAGAAGGGCTAATTGGGTTTCTAGGAGTGCTACTTTACATAAATCGTCCTGCTTGGCGTTGAGTGGCAAAGCACGCGAGTTGCTATACTGAGAGTCGTGGATTGCCATTGACTCGATAGTTGTACTAGCTATTTCTACATCTATTTGATCGAAACGACCATTGTTAGCGGAGTCGAGGATACAACGCGATTCGCCACAACAACCGTTGTAGAAGGTGATAGCTAAGAACCATGAATCAAGGTCATGATGAGGGCATTCTCTTTGTAATTCTTTTTATCTTTCCATGCCTCGTAAAGGCTTTCATTGCCTCTCTGACGGAATCCAGTGATTTGACTCCGTAAGAGTGCGGTTCGTTCTGGTGGGAAGTACTTTTGATAGAAAGCAAGAGCTAGACCGTCCCAGTCGGCTATTCCTAAGGCAACTCGGTTAAGACTATTGATCCAGAGTTTTGCCTTTCCTCTTAAAGAGAAGGGAAAGAGCATTTCCCAAATCTGCTCTTGGGATACTCCAGTTTGTCTAATTGTGGAGCAATAGTCACAGAAGTTTTGGATATGAAGGTTGGGAACTTCTGTGGCATTGCCACGAAATTGACTTCTTTCTATTAAATTGATGAAGGCAGGTTTGATTTCAAAGTTTTGGGCTGTGATTTGAGGTGTAGCGATACCCCTTGGAAGTGTATCTGCAGTGGGTTTGGAATGGTCGGAAAGTCGAACCATTTTCTTTTGTGAAGATGAAGATGGAGTGTTGGTTGAAAGTTGATTGGTTTTTGGAAATGGAGATGAGAATGGATCTTCTTCTCCTTCGAGATTAGACAAGATATCCGAGTATTTCTGATAAGTGAATATTTTTATGATTTTAACCCCCAATTTAGCTCGGTTTTGTATGTCATTTGTGCTTTGTTAAGCCACTTTATGAGCTAATATCGTCTTCTAGGCGAATTCCTATGTTCGAACCTGTTTTGTAGGGAAAGTGACGTTTCTACGCCTTTTTTCTATATTTCCGAGCATTTGCCTAGAACCCGACGATTCGAAGAAGCAAGCTTGACCATGTCAAAGGCATTTCAAGGAAGTTCACTAATTCAAAAGACAGAAGAAGTAAAGACGATGTCGCAATTGTCGGAAGATCAATCAATTAGGCGGAAGAATTCATCGCTTTACATCAAACCCTATCAACAAATTCGATTGAAGAGGTCAAGGGGGATGATAGAAGTCAACTCAAAGCAAATGTAGATGAAACGTTAGTTAAAAGCTTCTAGATGACAACTTATTCGACCGGGTAAGTGTGTACCCGATCGGGTATCTCTGCTACTTCGAGCAAAATGTTCAACTTCCTATTTTTGTCCTATATGTTCAATGCTCGACCCCTTTCCCACGAAACCCTAATGCTATATAAAGAGATCTCCAGCCCCTCTTCTCATCATCAATCTCACACACAACATTTCTTCTCTTCTTACATTTCTCTTTAGGTTAGAAAACCTAGATTAAGAGATGAGAGCCTAGCCTCTCTTCTCTTGTCTAGATCATTTTCTTCTTCTTTTCATCTTTAGTTCTTAGTTTATTTCTGTCTTTTCTACATCAAAACCTTAGCTTAGATTAATAAGAATTTCAATCTTTGTAATCTACTTTGTTGGGTACAAGTGTTGTAATTCAAGGAACGATTATTCTATGCAAGGATATTCTATTATTGTTATCGCTTTCATTGGTGATCGTCACCTAGGTATTCCCACTTTATCCTTTGTTTAATGTCCTTTATTGTTTTCCATTTGATTGTTATTTTCTATTCATATTATCTTAGATTCATTTTTATGTTGTTATAATCGTCATTTCATTTCCTAGATTATCAATTAGCGTCGTTATTATCGCCATATAAAGAGTCTTAAAACACGTCTATCCTAGTTTTCACTGTTAATATCATCTTAGATTTAAACATCACCATGAGTGAGTAGTCACCTTTCTAGGGTGTAGGGTAGCCATGTTAGATTGATTAAAAGATGATAATTGGATAAAAGAAATTGTGCTTTTAATACATTGTGTCTATGCATGTTTGGACTATAACGATAGTTAACGATTTTTGGCCAAAATCATTGACTAGAATGGAATTCTTTTCCAAGGTAGAAATACGGGAATTGAATAGACAAAGCATGACATGGTAGATTAAGACCTAATAAATTGCCTAAAAGCCTGCTAGACCATCTTATCTATGATTGTAATGAACACATCATTCTTACGAACTCACAATGAATTACTTGTATATCTTAAATCCAATTGCATCAATATGTTAATCTACATGTGTGAACCTACTTCCCTAGATGTTCTTCATCATTGTTAATTCATCATTAGCTTTATTGTTTTCATTTTAGTTTACTTTTATTTTGTTTTCATTTATGCTTTTTGTCAGTTTAGATATCATAATCCCAAAACCCAGAAACTCGTTAGACAAAACCCACTTGCGAGACACTTCACATTCTATAGGAAACAACATCTCCCTGAGGATCGACCCCTACTTCCCTAATTACATTAATTTGTTATTAGCCTAGTCTGGGTAATTTATCTTTGTATCGGGCTTGCGACAGGCCCGATCAAATTTTGGCGCCGTTGCCGGGGAGCACGGTTTACACTACAAGAATCCTGCTTCTTACCGTCCGATATAAATAGTCGGTAAACAGAAAAATCGGTCGGTAAAATCAAGTACCGACCGCTTTTTGATACTTCCCGACCGAAAAAATTCGGTCGGTAAAAATAGTCGGTAAATGTAATTTACCGACCGATTTTTCCGGTCGGTAATTTACCTACCGAAATATTTAATTTACCTACCGATTTATTCGGTCGGTAATTTACCTACCGATTTTATCGGTCGGTAATTACTTAAATCGGTCGGTAACCACCAACTTGTTTTAGGTCAGTTAAATAGACAAATGGTCGGTAAACATTTAATAACAGTCGGTAAATAACTTTCTTTAGTCGGTAATGGACATATTACAAGCTGAATTTTATGTTTTCTACCTCCGTATACACGTATGCGTGCAAATGTAATCAGCCTTTATAGAGCCCGCACATATCAACAAACTATGACATTCAAATCACAAACCATTTATAATTATCAGCACTTTGAATATAAATACTCCAAAAAAATTATTTACATAATCCAATCCAATATCCTTAATAGATAATACTCTCTATAAATCAAACATTAGTCACCTATACAAAGATCGGCTAAGTAAGTCTCATATACTCTAAGGGAGGTAACTCGAGCATTGATTGACTTGACGACGCCATGACTTCAATGATCTCTTCCCCAAGTCGATCTGGATTTCTTGTTCTTTGGCTAACCTTTATATGCAATGAGAAGTAAGAGGAAAAATTTAGTATAACCAAATTTCACAAATTCATCAACAAGCAGCTAGTAACTAAAACAATATTTTGTATGCTAGTAATATCTATACCTACACATATATGTAACCCCATGGGTAGTAAGTAGTAACATCTGCCCAGATACGGAAAGCAAAGAAAATCACTTCACTGACAATTTAACACAACAACACAAGGCCTCGATCGATCAAGATTAATGAGTTTGCAAAACAAACCAATATGGTCTGATCGTAAATTATGATCAGTGTTTGACACGAGATCCATTAAATTTAACGAGTTTGCAAGAAATTATACCGGACATCTGTCCAAACACTGTTGTACATAAACTTTGGAGGAACATATGCTTGCATAAACCTAACATAACTTACATAATAGAATAAAGAGTGACTATATTTCACAAAATAAGAATATTTAAACTAAGATACACGTGACATGTACATATCTACACCAATCATGGTTGAATAATGCAATTTATAATAAAAATCAAAGTTCAAAAGTTGTTAATATAATTACCTAGTTTACGTCATTCTACTATCTGCAAGATACCTGTAAGTACAAAAGAAGGATTATTGTTAGCGTAATTATAATAAGCAACAACCAATCATTATATTAATTATTAGAACCCCCCTTATCATGAGACCATCTCACAGAAATTATACAATAAGTAATTATCGTAGCACAAAGCTGAGCCGAAAGCCTACGTCTCTCCTTCACCTTTTTTCTCTATCTCCTTCATTCAACTTTCCAATAGTTGCACCTTAATCAAACTTTGTTTTCCCTACACCATTGTTAAATAAGCTAACTTATGAAGCACAAGGCAGAAGGGAACGCGGTGTACCCGTCTAAAGTTAGAAACTAAAACAGGAAATAACCATTTAGCATCATACCCCTGCCTCCAAACAAATTGCTAGACGAGATAGGGGCAACCAGGGAAACGGGTAGTTCAAGTTTTAAACACCAAAGTGAAGCCTTTTAATGTAGACTAAAGATTCCTAAAAAAACTTATTGCCACTTTGGAAACACAGATAAACAGATTACCATTCTACTTTAACATAAACCGCAAAGAATCAAGGGTAATTATGCCATCCATCCAAGTTTGACAGTGGCAGTGGATTAAGAAGGAGCACACCTGGTGAACCACAGTACATTAGGTTTAAAGTCAACCAATCCAACTGAAAAATGAACTGAAGGACAATAGAGCCAAGTGGTTAGTACCCTAATGGAACCCTGCTGTGCAAACATAAGTGAGTAGAGCTTAAAGCTGTTGTTGGAATAACAGCCGCAACCGGAATAGCCTGTTCTTCCAAATAAAGAGATTGTGTTCCATTTCGACTCTTACTCTCGGCAAGGGAAGCCAATGAGCTTAGCCTCTGTGCCCTAGAGAGAACAACCAAACAGAAATCGTCTTATTTAGCACAAAACCCAACTACCCACGAATCCCCGTATAATACATACCCTCAATTTCGAATTTAACAACAAAAAAGAACCCAATTTACACAAACCCTAACTTCAAAATTCTCAATACTACTTAATAACATAGCTAATTAATCAATAATACATAAATACAGAGGTAAATATCAATAGATAAATTAGTTTAAACAACATGATTAAACTATAACTCAAATTTGAATGTCTAACCTTAAATTTAGGACAAAACAATCAAGAAATAGAGAAAGAGAGGAGAGGTGAGTGGTCCGCTGGTGGTCGCGCTGGTCAGGCATAGATCGACGCTCAGTTAGTCCGGCATAGGCGGTCAGTGTGTGGATCAATGGTGGTGGTGGTCGTGATTTGAGTCCTTCAGGGTAAGTGGAGTAATGGTTGTGTGTTTTGTGTGTAAGTGATAAAAAAATGAAAAGTAACAAACACAACTCTTTCTGGAATTCTGGGTATAGGAAATGGATTGCGGTCGGTAAAAGAACAATGCGGTCGGTAAATAAATGTAAATACCGACTGATATTAAGCTATACTGACCGATTACTTTCAGTCGGTAAATTACCGACCACTAGCTACTTTGCCGACTATATTCGGTCGGTAAAATTATTTCCCTACCGATTAGATTGCGGTCGGTGATTTTCAGTCGGTAATGTACCTGATTCTTGTAGTGTTAGTTTTCCTTTTTCTTGTGATTTGTATCGCAATTATTTTTATCTAGTCTTTAGGAACCCAAATTCCTTTAGACCTCTCTTGATTTTTCATCTTAGCTTTTCAATCTTATGCCCAGATCTTCTAGACTAGGGACCCCTATCTCTTTAGACCCCGATCTAGAAAGAACTCTGCGTAGGAGACGAAAGCTATTCAACGAAATCTCAAAAGCTTATGATACTTCAAGTTTAGACCATATTCATGATAAATACTCGGATATTTTATCTAATCTTGAAGGAGAAGAAGATCCATTCTCATCTCCATTCACAAAAACCACCCAATCTTCAATTAGCATTCCATCTTCACCTTCACGTTATGAAATGGTTCGACTTTCAGACCATTCCAAACCCACCGCAGAAACCCTTCCAAGGGGTATTGCTACACCCCAAATCGCAGCCTAAAACTTTGAAATCAAACCTGCCTTCATTAACCTTATAGAAAGAAGTCAATTTAGTGGCAATGCCACAGAAGATCCCAACCTTCACATCCAAAACTTCTGTGACTATTGCTCCACTATTAGACAAACTGGAGTCACCCAAGGACAAATTAGAGAGATGCTATTCTCATTTTCTTTGAGAGGCAAGGCAAAGTTGTGGATTCATAGCCTTGATAAGGTTACATTAGGTATCACCGATTGGGAGAGTTTAGCTCTTGCCTTCTACCAAAAGTACTTTCCTCCCGAAAAGACCGCTTTGTTGAGAAGTCAAATCACTGGTTTCCAACAAGGGGATGATGAGAGCCTATATGAAGCCTGGGAGAGGTACAAGGACTTGCACAGGGAGTGTCCTCATCATGGGATAGATCCATGACTGTGACAACCCTCGCGAATGCGGAAATAAAACATAACAAGCATGTGAATTAAATAGCGGAAAATACGATATTTTAAAAACCTTTATACATGCAAGAAGAAGTATACGAGAAGTGTCAAATATTACAAACCAAAGTACGAAATATACAACAACAAGAGACGAAGTCTCTCCAAATGATATCAAAGTAAAAGTGATTAGCAAACTAGCTAAAATCGTCTACAGGTGTTTCAATCCAAGGACAACGCCCGCTAGCTCACACCCGAACCCAAAATTCCACAAGCAAAAAGGCATCCAATCAAGCAACCTGTTCATCCATGAAAAACATGAACGCCACAGTCAGTGGGGACTAACTCCAGGTTCTCCCAGCCATATCACATCAAACGTACATAAAAGGAAATAAAAAAGTAGAAGCATGCATATATAGATATACATGTGAAATACGATAAGGATAGATAGGCAATTCAATATATAATGATAAGAGCATATGAAGTACAAGTCCGAATCCATCATGTTATAAAAAGACTCGGGGAAACACTCTTAGGCAACCGAATACCTCACTAGGGCTTACTCTCACCGGTTACGGTATCTGTTTGGATAAATTGAGAACCGATAAACAAACCATGCCAAGTCATGCAATGATCATGAAGAAACAATCATGGACGCGACAAACAAACCATGCCAAGTCATGCAATGATCATGAATAATCAATCATGTAATCACGCATCCAAACACAACGACACAAAGACGACATCTCTCACGGTAAATGAAACGCACTAGCACCGTGTACATGGCAAGTATGATTAAAAGGCATCCACGAGATAAACATTTCCCTGAACGCAGACACGATCACATTTCGTATATGTGGACTAATTTTCTCCGGTACGACGACGATAATAATACGGTCCTAGTCTAAACTTGGCCAGACTCTCGGAATAACGTGTTCCGATTCGACATGCGATAAACGTTTCGCATCCAAGACTCGGTCAATCATAGACGCCGAGTACCCCAAATTCTGTCGATAATTCACGAAAGAGGCGGAAAAGAGCACAAGCCTCATAACAAGAGGTACGCTACATGCAAATAACACCACCTCGCAAGTACACAACATTTGACGGCCGGTCGATCAACGCAATGCGTTCGCCTCCCACAACGTCGTCGTATGCCCCTAACACATGCAATTAAGCAGTAGGATACCTCCCCGTTCCGACATTCCAGCCTTACGAACGTGGAGGTAGCCAAGGGAATGAGAGTACAAAGCACATAACAAAATAGTGCTCAAACCGTATCATTTGTAAAAACCAACTCAAAGTGGGACATACCAAAAACCGTCACAAACATGAGAATAGGGCATTATATAAATGTAAATATGATAAACATGAATCAATACATGATACATAAGCATTAGACCAAGATTAAGAAGCATAATAAATAGGAAACATAGATCTTATCTCAAAACAACGAGTTTGGAAACTAACTAAAATAAGGGTCCACTTCAAACGGTCATAACTAGAGTTCTAGATATGAAAATACAGAAATTATAAGTTGAGGTGATAGCTTATCCTCTTACGGTTCCAACGGTAGGTCACAAGCCCAAAACAAGCAAGTAACGAAGGAGATATGATCATTTTACGAAAAGGGGTCAATGCAGTGAAACTGCACAAGTCACGACCGTGACTTGTATTTCACGCCCGTGAAACCCTCTGTTACGCAAGGGTAATTGATCAGCCACTATTTCACGCTCGTGACTTGAGTCTCACGACCGTGACTTGGGTCAAGACAACTCCAATTTGTTCTAAACTCAACCATCATCAACTATTATCATAAATCATCACTTCTCATATCAATTCTCATATCAATTCTCAACAATCAACAAGTATCATCATTAACAATCATCAAGTAACAACAATCATCATCAATAACATGAATCCTAAGCTTTCTAATCGTATTCTAAATACGAATTTTAACATAGAAGCAGGTAAAACACGTAAATGATATCGAGTAACCCTTCACCGTTACCTTTTCGCGTCTTTAATCGATTTCTAGAAACTCTCCACCTACAATTAGATAACAAAAGATGAATATCATTCACCTTGAGAAAGACGGATAATTTAAAAAGCGAGAAAGACGGTAATTTTATTACCAATACGGATAGAGGAAGATGAGAGGGGAAGAATAAGACGAACTTACGTGAATTTGAGCAAGAAACGAATGAGATATGACGATTCAAAGATTGGATCAAAATGGAGGCAAGGTTTTCTTTGGTTTTCTTAAGGAAGAAGTAAGTTTGAGTTGTGGGAAATGAATTAGGTTAAAGAGGTAGTATGAGATGTATAAGGAAAAGTCAAGAAAAAGTCAAAGTCGCCTTAAGACGGGATTCACATGGAATCTCGCGGAAATTCCAAATACGAACTCGGAAATTCTAAATTCGACTCGGAAAAATAAATTCTAAATTAAAACTAAATTTCGCTGAAATGTATCTGTAAAATATTTTACTTATAAAAATAGGGTACATTTGCGGGTGTTACAATCACCCCACCTTTTAAAAAGTTTCGTCCTCGAAACTTGAGAGTAGAAAACAAAAGTATCAAGGACAAGAATCGGTTTTCACAATTAATACGAAAACTTTTATAAGGGAAACATTTATGAAACGAGGTTCATATCGAAAACGGTTTAAGGAAATTTTTCATAAGTGCGAAACTTTATTTACGAATCACAAGAGTGCTCGTCGCGAACGAGAACTCTAGCTATCAAAAATCAAATCAATGTCGAAATAGTGAAATCGAAAATCAAAACAAGTGTTAGTAAGTGTAGGACTAGTCACCAGACGTCTCTAATAACAAGTCCAAACATCCAACCAACGCATAAACCAAGTATAAAAGCAAAAGAAATCTATTTTCTCCAAAAAGGAGGTACAAAAACCATCTTTAGACTTCTGTGAAACGTTAAATTAGAAATATAATATGGAAATTTGAAGGTTGTATCAAAGATAAAATCAAATAACAGGACATTACACGTACATAGAGCGACTCGCACAATTCACACACAATTCAGGGTAACAAAATATATACAAAACACTCAAAAATGAAACAAATCGAACTCTTAGGGATAGGAAGAATCACGATGAAGTTGGCAGGAAGATCTACAAGAATTCGACATTACTAACTCTACTAATAAACCAAATCCTCAAGAGAATGCAATTTACCCAATTTGCAACTCATCATTTTCAATCATCCGAATTCCTACAAAAATACTTCATAATCATGAAACTTCGAGTAACAAATCCCAATTATTCAAATCCAATTAGAATCTACTAAGGTCCATCGGCACGGGAGACTCCACAACTAACAATCCACATGAAAGATTTATTACGCACTCTAATCTTCTTAGTTTCATCAAAACTCTTACTAGAAACTACCAACAAAATATTTATCTATCGAAACATGATCGCTAACAAGCACAAAGTAAAGGAGACTTACCATGAAAATCCCTTGATTCAATTTACTTCAAACTCATTATCCTAAATTTGCAATGAACTTTCTCATCTTCGAAAGTCAAAACACAATCAAAGCAACAAACATAATTATCTACGATTCCACTAGCCTCATCCAAAGTCTCACGACAAGGGAAAATCCACAATCCATTATCGGTTATAATGATTCTTTAATACGCCATAACATCCTTAATTAAATTATTACTACGCTCGAAGCGTCAACTATAAATAGTCACATTAGCAAACTATGGTGGTTACTAATCCTCAAGATAAATGGGTTCACTATTCTAACTCTATAATCCATAACAACCGAGCATTCACTATCCAAAGCTTGCAACGAACATTTCTCAATCTCGAACTATGATTCCTTAAGAATAAAAGAGAATTACTAATTCCAAACCACAAATGATCAATCACTTGGCAATCAGACAACCATTCAAATCATCTAATTCATCTAAAACTCAAAATGAAACGATTTTCATTTATGACAATACTCCTCAAACTTTGGTACCGGTTTAATTATCCTAAAGCAAAGTCTCTTTTAGAATCCACTAATTAGAGACATCTAATTCCCAAATGATATCTCAAGCAACCGATATAATACTCAACAACAACGAATATCATCTCGCTCAACTTGATTCCCAAAATAGCACTACACTAGCAAACTCAATAAATGAAGCCACCAAGAGAGTACAATACCACCAACAGATTCATCCTAAGGTTTAAATCCAATCCTATTCATGTTCAAAATCAACACGAAGCTAGCTAACAACCCCAGCTATCTCACCAGAGGAAAGACAATGTCACCATGAAACTGGAAACGATAGGAAATTTCAAGGGAAACACGAACGCGATAAGATCGGACGGAAATTAGAGGGACGCTAAAGGCAGGGAGCCAAAAGCTAGATATTGGATAGATATAGCCATGAAGATAGCCAGGCAAAGGAAAAGATAAGAGAAAACATTTTCCTAGGAATCAGGTTTAGTAGGAACTTGCATGAAAGGAAATGGAAAGGGATAATGGTACGAGTAAAAGTTTAAAGTTTAATCCAAAATTTCTCCTTTCAGACTCAGGGTGATAGCAAAGCAACTCATCCCGATTACAAAGGTCTCTTACAAGGGACCATCGTACCACAAATCATCAAAGTAAGGTACACCTAGATTTAACAAATCGATTACAACCCAATTTATCCATCCCTTCATATAACACGGATTCCCAATTGCGGAATTGCAACTCAAGCATAGTAACATTCTCTCAACTCCATAATTTGACACATTCTCAAAGGTTTCAAAACCGAAAAACTAATAATGAATTCTCCATACTAATCTCTTTTCAACTCCTATGGCCCACAAGATAGAACACCGAACAGAACGTCATTATCAACATCATATAGCCCACGAGTTCATTAATAACAAAGTACAACCTCAAGTCAAACATCATCATTAACGTCCCAAGGTATTTCCATCATAGCGCACATCATCGAATCTCGCTCATATCTATAATCCTCAAGTAATATGGTTCAACTTACAACGAAACCTTACTACTTCAACGAGTCTCCGATGCCATAAGATAAGATCATATCTTTAAATCCAAGAACTATAGCCAAATGCTTTTCCACCAAGCCTATACTCACAAACACACAATAGGAAACCACAAGACGTCACTTAACCTCAAAAGTATTTCGCACCTCAAGATATCATTCAAAACTTCTTATTTACACCAATTAGACATATCATAAGCATGGTCTTCAAAACCATACTAAACTTCTAAGTCCAAAAGACTAAATTACTAATGAGTTAAGAAGTCATAGCCAACTCATTCAACCTTACACCATCGAATATCATGAACTATTTACACACAAATCATGGCAAGCATTTATACATTAAAACCTTTAAACATACTTTACCACACTTTCCTCAAGGATACCAACTCTCACCACTAGAGGAGAACTTAAGTCTACACAATTTTTCTCGAATCCCAAATTCATTCTAATCAACACTAACACTCCACCAAGTCTAAAATTCTTCCGACCAAGTACAATATGCCACAAACAAAAGGGTATGGTGTCCACAAAAGGTCACATAAGAAAGTTGATGGTACAAATTGATAAGGAGGAGGAAAGTAACAAGAGTAATTTCCAAGGGGAAAAGAAGTTAGATGATGAAGAAGCACTTAGATAGAAGGAAGAGAGCATGATACAATAAGGACGAGAGAATTCATAGATGAGGAAGAAATACACTTCAATTAGGCTCGTCAATCTTCAATCTTTGGTATAGGATACTTCTTCTAGGTAACACAATGATCCACCTTAAGACGGTAGATACAAACAAACATAACATCACTCAACACAATCAACAAACAAGTTAGAACGTAACAAACATCAAGTATACCAAAGACCACCACCTTAGGTCCTTAAGTCTACCCATCTCTCATTTATTATTTCAAGGTCAAGAAATTTAAGTTTAGGGTTCACGTGTGTGCGTCGGGAGCGATAAAGCTCTGATACCAACTGTGACAACCCTCCAGAATGCGGAAATATAAAACATACAAGCATGTGAATTATATAGCGGAAATATGAAGTTTTTTTTTTAAAAAACTTTTATACATGCAAGAAGAAGTATACGAGGAGTGTCAAGTATTACAAAATAAAGTACGAAATACAACAAAGAGACGGAGTCTCTCAAAATGTTATCAATGTCAAAGTGATTAGCAAACTAGCTAATTAACGACTAGAGGTGAATCTTCCAGGGACAACGCCTGCTAGCTCACACCCGAACCCAAAATATCATAAGCAAAAAGCCATCCAAATTTAGCAACCTGTTCATCCATGAAAAACATGAACGCCACAATCAGTGGGGAGTAACTCCGGGTTCTCACAGCCATATCACATTAAACGTACACAAAAGGAAATACAAAATAGAAGCATGCATAAATAGATATACATGTGAAATACGATAAGGATAGATAGGTTATTCAATATATAATGATAAGAGCATAAAAGGTACAAGTCCGAATCCATCATGTTATACAAAGACTCGGGGAAGACACTCTTAGGCAACCGAATACGCTCAGTAGGGCTTACATCTCACCGTTAGTGGTATAAGTTTGATAAGATTGAGACTCGACAAACAAAACATGCCAAGTCATGCGATGATCACCATAAATCCATCATATTATCATCCATTCAAACATACCAATACATTGACGATGCCAAGTCATGCAATGACCATGAATAAAATCATGAAATCACGCATCCAAAGACAACGACACAAGACGACATCTCTCACGGTAAATGAAACGCACTAGCACCGTATACATAGCAAGTATGATTAAAAGGCATCCACGAGATCACATTTCCCTGAACGCATACACGATCACATTTCGTATATGTTGACTAATTTCCTCTTGGTAGCACGACGATAATAATACGGTCCTAGTCTAAACCTGGCCAGATTCTCGGAATCACATTTTCCGATTCGACATGCGATAACATTTC